>JAXGGA010011901.1:0-40686 GCA_038373865.1 Uloborus plumipes | reverse complement strand
CGACCTGCATTTTTTATGTATAGAACCGTTTAATTATTCTAAAAGTGCCAAAAAAATGTTGAATCTGCGTTTGTAAATAACATAAATGTTAAACTAAAATGGGTCAATTTTATGTTATGTGTTTAGTTCCGAAAATATTTCACTGTGTGTTCCTTACTTCTTGGAATAGAAATTTTTAGAATACTTGGTATTATTCATGTTCATAGTTTCGACTACCCCTCATCTAGCTGAATTTTAGAAAAGTACATGCAATTTTCTGAATAATCCAACTGAGACTAACGTCAATATGAGTTTAATTGATATTTATTTGATCTTGAACAGATAACTTTTTGAAACTTGCTTTTCGCAATGCAACATTAAAAAAAGAAAACTAAAAAAAAAGTGTTCCGATGTTAAAAAAATAAATAAATTACAACTTGATGGGACTATTTTGTTTGCAATTTTCATCAACAAAGTCATTGTTTCATTGATATGAGTTTTACTAGTTTTTTCTTCATATTTTTATCTCACATTAATCAGTTTTCTCCCACTAGCATATCGAAGTTAATGTTGGGATATAAAAATATAAACTATTGATTTCATCATAAAATGATGTTATAAAATCTCCTCCCTCCCAAATTGTCCGAAACATTTGCAAGAACTCGTTAAATTAAAAGTATTACTTAAAATTGTAACTAAAAGAAATAGAAGAGAATGAAAACACTGCTACGCTTCTGAAGTAAACAAAGAGCTGCGTATGTTCTGATTGGTCAATTCCTTTCTATCTGACGTCATAGTACGATCGTTTTTGGATATTCATGCGCTCGAGATGAAATTGTGCGAACAAAATAGTTCCAAATAATTTCGATAACTGTCAGTTAATGGACAATTATATTTTGGAGAACTTTATGAAGAAACGTTCTTTAGCTAATATTGTATTGTATTTCAGCGGAATAAAATTGCCCCTCAGTTGTCGGAACGAAAATTAATTTAAAGCTTATTTTGAGACTCCGGCCCACGGACTATTATTTTTGACCTTTTTTAATCTTCTTTTACTGCATTTATTTACACGAAATAGCTATCACGTATATACTTCTGGATTTTTCTTCTCTCACTTATAAACTATGACACCTTTATCTAAAATCTATAATTTTAAATTGTTCGTTTTTATTTTATTATTTTTTATATTAACACAATTACTTATTGAAAAACTTAAAATTAAGAATTAAAAAAAAATCTTATATTGATTGTAATCAGAAAATGGTTTATTGTAGATAATAAAATAGACAAGCAGAATTTTCGAGTTTTTCAAATTTATTTACAGGTAACTCAATCTTTCATTCTATTGTGTAAAATCGTAATAGAATGAGATTTTAAAATAAACTGGAATAAAGTGTTGCTGCATATAGATGATACAAATTATATTTATCTGTTAAAAAAATTGTTAATAATTTCTGTTAATAATTTTCAACATACATCACCACGTGAGAGGTAAGGGACACTGTGTCAATTTTTGTTTCAAAAATGGAGTTTGAAGCGCTATAACATTTGACGTTTTATGCTCTATTTAGAGCTATAAAACCCCACAGGAATTGGTATTGGTCCAATCCCAATTCCTTATAGCAGAATTCCCCTAATTGTGATACTCATGAAAATTGATGATACACGACTTACTAGTTGGTAAAAAAAATCAATTATAGCGGGCATAAAAAATAGAATCAAAGCATGTCATAGAAAAAATTTTCCTAGAATTTATAAAAAATTTTCAATTAATACTGTCCTACAGTTGGTGATCAAAAATCCAAAAATCAATACTGTTAACGCTTTAAACACACTCCAGAAAAAAATTACGAAATACAAGCCTTTTTTACGAAATGGTCAAATCCACATGATATACAACAAAATGGTACGCGAGTTATATAAGAATGGGAAATGCGGCCTTATAATCAATAAAAAAGGCTGCAAAACATCTCTTGCTATCAGAATTCACTTGATGGTTCTGAGGTAAAAGGACTATTAACATGCATGCGGGAAATTTTTGCTTTTGAGACATAGTGCCCCTTACCTCCCAGGCACCAGGGTTAGACAAACCAGGCCCTGTATGAAAAGCTCCTTCGCCTGATTTTTTTCGGGTAGACCCACTTGAAACCCCTCTTGCAGATTTAGATTGAAAAAAAAAAGAAAGATTTGGGTCTGACAACTTGTTGGCATAAATCGATCGCCCAAAGCTGTAGAAAATGGCCCTAAGCTATGGCTTGTTTAGCTTATAGATAAATTCAATTCCATCAATCTCTTAGCCTCACTATCCTGGAAGAGTTGATTCCACCCCCTCTTGTACTCTTAAAGGGAAAGACAGACAGACTAGAGTTCTTGTAGGGATTGTAAGCAGGCCACTGATGAAACGAGCGCGCCAAAACTTTGATCATAGGACAGTTCAAAGCAGTTTCTTTTTTTTGGCGGAAAAAATTGAAAATATCTTTATTTTAAAACAATTTGGGAACGCTTAAGTAACATTTTTCTTAGAACAACTTCAATTGGAGAAAAAGTTCAGAATGATGTGGTGATACGAGGCGGTCCAGGCAGTTTTTAAATGTAATTTATTTGCACTTTGACTCATCTTGTTCTCCATAAATCAAAGGCAGATTGGATCAAAGTAGACCTGGAAATTCAAATGTATAGTTAGGCACCAGTGGCGCGTGACACAATTTGGCTGGCCACTGTTTTTAACTGACTTCAACAAAGGAGGAGGTTATACAATTCGTCGGAGAATTTTTTTTTTTTTTTTCTGTATGTTACAAGATTACTCGAAGATGCCTGGACCGATTTCAAAAATTCTTTTTTTGTTAGAAAGGTCTTTCTTTCCGATTGGTCCCATCCTCTCGTGGTCCGGGTTCGATAACGGGAACCTGCAGAAATCTTTCGAAAAAGAAATTGGGATCACAGTAATCGTAATAATGACCATTTTGAACGCCAGGCTTCTCTGGATTGCATAATGAAATTCATTTCTATGGTCTTTTTGAAAATTTTAAACCGAGTATCTTTCTATGTCCTGCTTTTTTCTCCCTAACTCCAACGAACTGAAAGTCGTACCAGGTACTAATTGATTCGTAATATTTCAGGTTTTATTAGTCTTAATTTACATAAGTTTTGATAAAGGAATTCTGAAGAAAGTGAGGAAAATCTCCAAATTTTTGCTCAAATTTAACGCGATTTGTCCTAAATGATTAAATATGAAATACACTGAAGTGACAAAAGTCATGGGATACCTCTTAATATCGTGTCGGCCCTCCTTTTTGCCCGGCGAAGTGCAACAACTCGACGTGGCATGGACTCAACAAGTCGTTGGAAGTCTTCTGCAGGAATATTGAGCCATGCTGTCTCGATAGACGTCCATAATTGTGAAAGCGTTGATGGGGCAGGATTTTGGGCACGAACAGACCTCTCGATGGTGTCCCATAAATGCTCAATGGGATTCATGTCGGGCGATCTAGGTGGCCAAATCATTCGTTGGAATTGTCCAGAATTTTCTTCAAACCAATTGCGAACAGTTGTGGCCCGGTGACATGGCGCATTGTCATCCATAAAAATCCCATCGTTGTTTGGGTACATGAAGTCCATGAATGGCTGCAAGTGATCTCCCCAAGTAGCTGCACATAAGCATTTCCAGTCAATGTTCGGTCCAGTCGCACTAGAGGACAAGTCCATGCCATGAAAAAACAGCCCACACCATTACGGAGCCACCACCAGCTTGAACAGTGCCTTGCTGACAGTTTGGGTCCATGGCTTCGTGGGGTCTGCGCCACACTCGAACCCTACCATCGGCTCTTACCAGCTGAAATCGTGACTCATCGGACCAGGCCACGGTTTTCCATTCATCTAGGGACCAACCGATATGCTCACGTGCCCACGAGAGTCGCTGCAAGCGATGTCGTTCTGTCAGTAAAGGCACTCGAGTCGGTCTTCTGCTGGAATAGCCCAAGAAATCCAAATTTCTCCGCACAGTTCTAGCAGACACGTCCATTGTACGTCCCACATTGATTTCTACGGTGATTTGACGCAGTGTTGCTTGTCTGTTAGACATAGGCGTAATTTGGCCTCGAAAAGTGGGGGGGCAAACTTTTTGTAAGGGTTTTCTTTTTACAATTAAAATAATGCAAAATGTACTTTTTCAAAAAAAAAAATAATAATAATAATAATAATAAAAATAAATAAATAAACAAATAGTAATAATGATGATGATGATGATAATGATAATAATAAAATCAAAAAATCGAAAAACTTTTTACAAAATGTATATGTTAAATGTTTTAAAAACAGAACAAGGCACCAGAGACGAGAAGAGTACATCTTACTCTCTGTTACTGAGAGTACATCTTAAAGAAAACCTACAGAGGGATTAGTTGCTAAAATTTCACATGTGAAATAGGCATTGTTCATTCATTCGGTCAACTTCTGGAAGTACATTTACTAATCTTAATGAATTCAGGAAACATAAATTAGTAAAAGCGATATTGATTTAACCATTGTTCGGAGCAAAATGGTCTTATTAGCAATGGTAACATTTGGAAGAAAAATTCTTTCACAAGGATTCGAAACCAACATCTTTAATGCGTTAAAGATGAATCAATTAAGATTTTTAAAAAAAATGGAAAGCTGGGTGATAAACATAGAATGTGAAATGACTCGTCGAATCGAAACTGTATTTCTACCAATAAAATTTATTGCACTGAAAAACTCATGTTTGGCAACAACCATTCCGTATAGCACTAAACTAAAAATTTATTCTTTCCATTTTTTTTTCAACAGGTAGGTCTTGAAATCTTATCGATTTCTAAAATCAATCTCAGTTCTTACTGGTTTTTTAATCCATGCTATACAAAAAATCTCTGCTGTAAGAATCAAATTTACATACACTGAGTCATAACGTGCGCAACAAGTCAGGAATATCAAAAGCTATAAAATAAAATGTGTAATCAAAAGTTACATGTATTACCGAACAGCAAAAAGGAAATAAAAATTAGTTTAAATTTACAAATTAAATATATAAACCATGAAAACAAGTATAAATCTGACAAAAAGAAAAAAAAAAAAAGAAAAAAAACATATTCAACCAAGCACTAATGAAGGGTAAGGCGCCTTCTCGAAAAATGCATTGATGACAGCATCTTTATCTATTATAATGTCCCTTTCAATGTTCAATAACGCAACGTCTGATAATCTTTCTTGCCCTGTTGTGCAGCGCAGATACGTTTTGAGTCTTTTTAATGAAGAAAAGCTTCTTTCACATGATGCGGTGTTCATTGGTATGCATAAGAAAGTTTCATACAATGTATGAAGACTTATAAATCCATTTCTTATATTGTGTTGCTTAATGTATTTGATTCTGTTTTCCAAGTTATCCGTCTCTGTTGAGCTTTTAAATATGCGATTAAAAATTTTAACTTCAGCTTTGATTTCTTCTAAATTTAAACCGTACAAATTGGAAATCAGTTCCAAAATTTAGATTTTAGGTTCATTTTCTGTCAAGACATCTGAAAACGCCACAAAGATGTAGAGGTCGTTTTCTTTGAATCTTTGCTCAATTTCATAAATAATTACATCTAAAACTTTAAAATGATTTTCGATTCTGTAGTGGTCTTTCGGAGTAGTTGTAGATTGTTTATCTCCGCCTCCTAATTTCTGGGGCACACGCTTGTGTCTTTGAATGTGCGAGGAGGTTTAAATCCCATAGCTGTAGAAAGATCGGAAGTAGTTTTCCACAAATTTTCAAACTCTTGATCTGTTCTAAGATTTTTTAAGATACTCTTTGTTTCCTTGACCATTTTTAATACGTTGTTATAATTTATTTTTGGTGACTGTAAATATTTATAGAAAATGTTAAGAGATAAAAGTAGAAAAAGATTTACCTATTTGTTAGAGATCTATTATCTTCTACTTCGTAACTTTTTATCTTTGCCAAACTTGGAGGAAACTGGAGATGGATCTTCTGACACTGCAACTCTAAACTCTAGTATTGACTAGTGGTTTGACGTGGCTTATACCCTTGTAGAACCGAATCAACAAGTGGACTCTTTTTCCAATCAAAATTCAAAATTAGTTTCATCAGTGTATCCTAACTAACAGGGGCTCAAGGTGTAGGCGTGCATCTTTTTAAGGACAATTTTTTCTATTGGTGGGATATATGTTGCTATGACAGATGCTCAGATAGACTAGACATTCTATTTGCTAATTAACCGGAGACAGATAGTCTATACACGCCTCCTAGTTCTGCGGTATACCACACACATGCATAGTAAAGCAATAAAAATTAACTTAAGGAATAATCCGACAACAGACAAGGGCAATCCGACAACACACGTACATATTGTGAAGCGATAAATAAAGTACTAAAGGTTACCGGATTACCTATAGAAATAACCCGACAAAGGTAATCCGACAAAGTCAAGTAGCTGTACCTTTCCATTCATGAGAAATTTTTGTTGTATGCGGCGTCCAGTTATTCATAACTTGAGTGAAAAAAAATCGTGGGAAAGAGTTAGATATTCCCATACGCCTTCCATGGTGGTCTGATCCATATAATAGTGGAAGAAACTAATAATAGCCAATCGCTCCCATAAATAATGACAGATGTTAAAGAACACTATCTTAACTCTTTATACCAAGATAAGCTTCAAGTCCTTCTCACAACTTTAAAGGGACTGACTTCCACGAAACCATCAAGGATCCAAGGCACCGTCAAAGCTGAAAGACCACCTTGAGCGTCAACTCGGGAGCCGGCTCTCAAGGGAATCATGCCCACCGTAGGTCAGCTTAAACTATAGAATCAATGGAATCAGAGCTGTGTTCCGGGCTTCGGCTACGTCTAAATAACTACAGCGGATTGTCAGTGTTGCAATTAAAAAAAAGGGGGGGGGGGAAGCAAAAACAGAGAGAGGGCTAATCTGAATCAGAGTCGAGGAGGGAGGGGGGACTGTACTGTAACATTTATTTAAAAAAATGTCATGTTAATGTTTCTTTAAAAAATAATAAAAAGAAATTGAAAAAGAAAAACATCAATTAAATTTGCCAAACAACTTTCAAGTATCAACTACAAGTATTGTTTTATTATGCAATTTTATCATCTTTTTTCGTTCAAATTGCTTTTTTTCTATTATACCTTAAGCAACGTAAATTAAATAGATTTTGTCCTTTCAGAGCCCCTTGTTTGGCCATGTGTGTCTAGGGAGGTCTTATGGATAAAATCAGACCCTATTTATTGCTAAAGCAGTTTCCGAGGAAAAGAGGGTGGGGGCTCGCTATCAGGAAGAGAGGTTGCTTCCTTGTACCGCGACTGTCTCTGTGTCCCGTCTTTTCCTACAATGGTTACATTTAGGAAATTACATTTTTTCTCGTTTGAAAATAAGGTATGCATCATTTGGCAAACAATTTTTTTTTCACTTAAAAACTAGGGGGGCAAATCAATAACTCTGCCCCTGAACCAAAAAATGCAGGGGGGCACTTGCCCCCCTATGCCCCCCCTAGATTACGCCAATGCTGTTAGAATTTACGACTCTTTGCAGACGTCGCCGGTCTCGATCTTTAAGTGCAGGCGGTCGACCACTGCGCTGTCCATGGTGGGATGTTATGCCTGAAATTTCATACTCTCGGCACACTCTTGACACAGTGGATCTGGGAATGTTGAATTCTCTAACGATTTCCGAAATGGCATGACCCATGCGTCTAGCTCCAACTAACATTCCGCGTTCAAAGTCTGTTAATTCACGTCGTGCGGTCATCATCACGTTAAAACCTCTTCACATGAATAACTTGAACAGAAATGAAAGCTCTGTAAAAGCACTGCGCATTTATACCTGTTCTATGCGATGCTACTGCCATCTGAAAATTTGCATATTGCTATCCCATGACTTTTGTCACTTCAGTGTACATTGTTACAAAACGTGATTGATATGAAACAGTTATTATAATGATAATGAAAATTTTGAATGAAGGCTTAACTGAAGCAAACATGAAACTCATTAGCTTGCCACGTACGTAATACGTCGTAAAATTTTATGAACCGCCAGCATCTAGTGTTGTTTTGAAATATAAATTAGTTGAAAAGAAGTTAATATTTAGGCAGGAATTCAAGTGAAACAGGCGATCGCATATTGCAATCGCTACTGGAAATGAATTACATTAGAACTAATTAGAACGTTTCTTGATAAAAACATCGTGATCTTTGCCTATGAAAAACGAGCTAGATAAAACGTCACAGCCTACTTCGCGAATAAGAGGAGATCACTGACCGCTTGTGAGCTCTTATTGGCTCCACCCGTAGTTACGTCAGTGCGATTAGCATTTATTGCGATTGCAACTTATCCAAATTTGGGAATTTGCGATTGCAATGGTGAGTTGCGATCGTCCGTGTTTCACTTGAATCCCTGCCTTAGCCTTTGATTAAACTAGTACACAAATAAATACCAGAGAATAACAAGGATTATTTTTTAGGCAGGGATTCAAGTGAAACAGGCTATCGCAAACTGCAATCGCTACTGGAAATGAATTAAATTAGAACGTTTCTTGATACTGGAAATGAATTACATTAGAACGTTCATCGTGACGTTTGCCTATGAAAAACGAGCTAGATAAAACGTCACAGCCTACTTGGCGAATAAGAGGCGATGGTCGACTGCTTGTGAGCTCTTATTGGCTCCGCTCGTAGTGACGTCAGTGCCAAGTTAAGCTGATGATAATGTAATTCACTTCCAGTAGCGATTGCATTCGAAGCGATCGCAGTGCTGTTTCACTTGAATCCTTGCCTTAGTGTGAATCGTTGATACTTTCTTTCTTTTTTTTCCTTACATAGTTTATTTTATAAAGCATTTGCTTAAGCAAATTAGGTGAAGTTTTGTAATGGAAAAATTACCTTATTTCATATGTACATTTACACTAAAAAGAATAAAATAAAATATTTTTGGAAAAAAAAATTGAACCGACTTCGGAACTTCACTCGGCAAGTGCTCTAAAAAGTAAAAAATAATTTTATTCTTTGAACACCATCGACACTACATTTAAACATAAGTTTTGAAGTCGGTGCAAAAACTATAGGTGAAATGATGTTGATCTACATTTTGCCAACATTTTTCAGAGAAACCATTGAAAATTAAGAGCTGAATATTTGCACCATTGCATAAATATGTGGTTGTCAATGTAGTGTATGCGAATGCGATTAAAGAACCTGGATTCATTGTAATTTATACAGGGTGTCCACTCCAATCGTGGACCAATAGCTAATTTCTAAACCATTAGAGATAAGCATATAGTTTATTTAGGAAAAAATCTCCAAATTTTGAAAGGAATTTTGGGTCTATTCAATGTTTTTCAAAAAATCAAATTTTGAAAGAGTTACGAAATTTAAATTTTTATACAGCCCCCCAGTCCTATCAATCATATTTAGTAAAACATTCTTGACACTGCAACGTTTAAAACTAAAAAAAATCACTCTTCTACCACAAAAATTGACCGAGTTATGACGTTTTGAAAAATCAAGATTTTGCATTGTTTCATGACGTCATCGAGAGATCGCTCCTCGATGACGTTATGAAATAATGCAAAATCTTGATTTTTCAAAACGTCATAACTCGGTCAATTTTTATGGTAGAAGAATTATTTTTGGAAAGGAATTTTATTTGTTATTTAGGGAGAGTGCTAAGCATGCGCTACTTGACATCGTCTTTATTTTTGAGGAAGCATGTGCAAATAATTCGATTGATTCTATGATGCAGGAAATCTTTTTAGCGAGCCGCTTTATCGGGGAGTAGTTTATTAAACTTTTCCTTGGTACTTTAAAGGCGAGCCGCCTTGGCGGCGAGTAGTTTTTTGAAACTTTCCTCGCTACTGTAAAGGCGAGCCGCCTTGACGGCGAGTAAACTGTTTAAACTTTCCTCATTACTTTAAAGGCGAGCCGCCTTGGTGGCGAGTAGTTTTCTCAAACTGCCTTCACTACATTACAGCCCGTGCAACGCCGGGCCACGCAGCTAGTCTACTTATATTAAAAACTGAGTATCTTTCTAACTATCTTTGTTTCTAACTATCTTTCTATGTCACGCTTCTTTCTCCTGAACGCCAATGACCTGAAAGTCGAACCAGGTACCGATAGATAGGTAATTTTTCAGGCTTCATTAGTTTCAATTGATATAATTATACGATTTTAATTAGCGAAGATATCAATTAATAAGTAGTCAAGTTTAAAGCGATTAAGCCTAATAAATGATTAAATATGAAATCCATTCTTGCAAACCGTCGTTGCTATGAAACAGTGATAACAATGATAATGAGAATTTTGAATGAAGGCTTAACTAAATCAAACACGAAACTCATAAGCGGGCCACTTACGTAGAATTTTTATCGCTAGCTACTGGTAATATTTTGAAATAAATCTACTTATATTAAAAACTGAGTATCTATGTCTGCTTTTTTCCTTTGAGCGAGCTGAACTTACTGAAACTTTCCTCACCATCTTGAAGGCGTGAAGCATCTCAATAATTCGAATGATTTTTTTTACATAGGAAAAAAGTAAAGGCGTGAAGCGCCTGTAAGCGAGCCGCCTTGGCGGGGAGTAGTTTCTTGAAAATTTCCTCACTACTTTAAAGGCATGAAGTGCCCGTGCAACGCCGGGCCACGTGCGTGGTATGTCTTGAAATCGAATGAACATTAAATTCTATTAAATAATATAACTTCAGAATGAGGTAAAAGTTAGAGAGGGAGGACGTTATGCATCAACATGCCGCAGGAAGCTAATCTAGCTGCCCTGGCAGCTAGTCTACTTATATTAAAAACTGAATATCTTTCTAACTATCTTTCTTTCTATCTTTCTATGTCACGCTTCTTTCTCCTGAACGCCAATGAACTGAAAGTCGAACCAGGTACCGATAGATAGGTAATTTTTCGGGCTTTATTAGTTTCAATCTATATCATTATACGATTTTAATTAGCGAAGATATTAATTAATAAGTAGTCAAATTTATAGCGATTAAGCCTAATAAATGATTAAATATGAAATTCATTCTTGCAAAACGTCGTTGCTATGAAACAGTAATAACAATGATAATGAGAATTCTGAATGAAGGCTTAACTAAATCAAACACGAAACTCATAAAGCGGGCCACTTACGTAATATTTTTATCGCTAGCTTCTTGTAATATTTTGAAACATTCATTTGTTGAAAAGCCATCTACTTAATTAAAAACTGAGTATCTATGTCTGCTTTTTTTCTTTTAAGCGAGCTGAACTTACTGAAACTTTCCTCACCATCTTGAAAGCGCGAAGCATCTCAATAATTCAAATGATTTTTTTATATAGGAAAAAAGTAACGGCGTGAAGCGCTTGTTATCGAGCCGCCTTGGCGGGGAGTAGTTTCTTGAAATTTTCCTCACTACTTTTAAGGCACGAAGCGCCCGTGCAACGCCGGTCCACGTGCGTGGTATGTCTTGAAATCGAATGAACATTAAATTATACCAAGTAATATAACATCAGAATGAGCTAAAAGTTAGAGAGGGGGCACGTTATGCATCAACATGCCGCAGGAAGCTAATCTAGCTGCCCTGGCAGCTAGTTATTATTATTTTTAGTTTTTGTAAAAGGTTCGTTTTTGCGATCACAATTTTTGTTTTCTTGTTTTTATTCTGAATGAATATTATCGAAGTTAGGCTTTTAAATTCCTTTCGCCTTATGACATTGATTTTGAAAATAATTTTTAATTTCTACCCTCTCGAAAATATCGCGAATCCGGTTTTTCTGATGGCGCCTTTTATGTATTCAATATGTTACTGTTGTCTTCAAGTAATAGTCAGGAAATATGAAGTGACACCAGAATGTGTCAGTCCTTTGTTTCCTTATGATTCATTTGAATGAGTTGGACTAAAAGTTTCGAAAATGTTTTTTTTTTCTTCCGAGAATTGTTTGGAATATTTGCCATGCGTTTGGTAGCCCACGTTTCTTAATTTATATTTCCCATTGTAAGTAGAACCCTTTTTAATACGTACTTTTTTCGTGGAACACCCTGGAATAACAAGTTTTCAAATTAATCTTCTTTTCTGTTCTATATTTTCCAATGTTATTTAGAAAAGAGGGAAACATTTTGAAATTTTATGTCTTGTCTGAGAATGATTTCAACATGAAGCCCCTCGAGTTGAAAAAAGTTGGAGACCACTGATCTAAAGAATCTCCAAAAACTACAACCTCACTCAAAATGTTGAAACTTTTTTACTGTAGCTGCAGATAAATTTCAAGCGAATAAATATATTAGTGTGAAATTGAAAAGTTCGCTATAAAACTGAAAGCAGTTAAATGTTTAAAAAAACTGGGGGTCCAGCATCATTTTTATTCAAAGTAAATAAAAAATAAAAACGTAGCAGGAGATGGGAGGTGAAGAAGGGGGTTGGGATACTCTAACCTAATCCTTTCCTTTTACTTCACCAAAGCAAGTCTAATGGCATCTTTAGAAATTTCTGAAAATTCCGAAATATAGCTTCGAATCCCACGATCGTCTAAAATCGCGTTTTTCAAACTTTAATTTCGTAAAGTTTCCGGGGGGAGTTTTTTATATATATTTTTTGCTTGTTTTTTTTTTTAACATTTAATATTTTTCAAAGCTGTTTTATCTATTTTTCTGTTTCCTCGTTTCTCGAGAATGTTTCTCAGAAAATCAGTGGTGGATTAATCATGCCGCAATTGCTCCGTCCCGCCCTCCCCCCCACGGACCATAGGGCGCTGATGAAGTGGATTCAAAAAATGCGCACGAAGAATATTTTATATAATTATCTTTCAAACAGAAAGGAGCTTTCAAAACTTCTCTGTGACGAGCCTTCAAACCTGTAATTCACCAGTGCAAAATGTCATAATTTTCCATGACGAATCCTCGAAATTAAAATTATTTTAGTTTTGATAATGAGACACTCTGATTCGTGGCTCCCTATTTTGCTGAGGCCCCATTCTCGTGCCTCATGCAACTGTGCAGTGAGCAATGAACGAGCTGACTGAAAACAATGCCTTTGCATCATGAAGATTGTAGAAGAAGGGAGGGGGAGGGGGGGGGGGCTTTTATAGATGAGAACTTATTTACTTTCTCCTAGATTTTAAGAAAAACAAGGTATATTTTATGCACGTGTGTATCTGTTATTCCATTGGTTTTGACGCGTAATATATATTGAGTTATTCATGACTTGAATCCTTCTCGTTACCGTGGAAAATTTTGAAATATTGTTGCTGAAGGCTTTCAAGTCCCTTTTTGCCATGGGAGGAAGGGGGCTTAAACCCCAAAGCCCCCTCCTAGGTGCGTATCTAGTTAGGGACGTAATAAAGTAGGAGAGCGTGGCAACTCAATCCCTCAAAACCATAGCCCTAGCCAACAATCCATAAATCTCTTTCTTTTTAACAAAGTAGGCGCAAAATTACGTTTTTAAAACTCCAATTTCAATGATTTTTTAGAGGAGGATACCAAACGCAACCCCTTCCTCAATGTCACCAAAAGTGACTTACAATTAGGTTTAAGAACTTCAATTTCGAAAAAATCCCGGCGGGAGGAGGGAGGGTTCCAAACTCCATCTCTTATCCTTACTTCAGCAAATGTGGCCTGTAGTTGAAATTTTAGAGCTTCGATTTCGAAAAATTTCCTGGAAAGTGCCTCTGAGCTTTCTTTCTTGTAACGTCATCGAAGATAGTCTAAAATTACATTCTCGGAACTTTAGTTTTGAAAAATTTCTTGGGGACAGTTCCGAAACCAATTTTGCCCCTAACGTCATGATAGGAAGTTTAAAATTGCATTTTTAGTTCTTAAAACTCTAAAAGGTTCCAGTGAGCGTCCCTGAACTCTAACATTATCTAAGAACATCTAAAATTGAGTTTACTTCAATTTTGAAAAATTGCTCCACGGAAAGAAAAAGCGTATTTGGCATAATGTAAATCTATCTTTATTCTATTTTTTCCAAAGAAATTAAGAAAATGTGATATAAAAATGTTGGTTCTTCCGTAGTTGTTATCTTTTCGTTCACCCCCCCCCCTCTGCAAAACATTGGCACGTTCCTGCCGGCGCTTAAAAAAAAACAAAAAAAAAAAAAAAAAAAAAAAAAAAACCGGGCCTTGAAAACGAAACTAGTGACGTTGGATGGCTGTAACTTCAGCCTTCACTCACGAAAATTGCGACTATCTTTTCATTGCGGAGTTTTTCCCCTGTCGTTTTCAATTAGTTCAAGTTTACAAATACACTATGGAGATTAGAGTCGTCAATGGGCAATCCAATAATCTGGTGTCAGCGAACTTTTTACGGCGGAAACCATTTTTACATTTTTAGCGATTCATTACTTCGTGACTTCTACCCTTTTCCGACAGCCCGCGAAAACAAACTTGTGAAAAAACAGACAACCGGTTTCTCGCTCGAGCCTTGGTGCTCTGGCGAAAAATCCATCAGCCATCTGACTTCACCGTCGCTTAAACTTTAAAAAATTAAAAAAAAAAAAAAAAAAAAAAAAAAACCTTGCGTCAGAATTTTTTTTTTTTCGCCAACGATTTTCATGTATGTTGCTCTGTCATGAAAACAAAAAATTAAAAAAATAAAAACTTTCCCATTACGATTTTCTGAACTTAACTTCTGAAAAGCTAATAGGAGAACACCCAATCCTAACTCCTTTGCCTAATCCCAACTCACCGAACATAATCATGTTGGATGAGTCTAAAATTTTGTCAAAAATGTTTATTACTTTATTATTATTATTATTATTTTAATAAAAGGAGTGCAATTTCGAAAATATTTCGGGAGAATGCTTTGAAATCCGTTTAAGCTCCCGGTGAACTTCTAGCGTACCATACCATCAGGAGCTCAAAAGTATGCTGTGTATGGGTTAAAATCTTTAGTGTTACCTCTTTTCTTTTAAGATTCAGATATGTTATTTATTTGATATTGTTTAGTTTCTCAGTCGAAAAGAAAATACTTTTTTTTTTAAAGTAAAGAATTAAAGGATAGAACTCTCTTTGAAATGCTGCTCAAAATCACATTGCAGTCAGTAAATATATTTTCAAAAAAATTCGAGGAAGAGCTAGAAACTTTTGGGATTTTCGGTAGCACTTGCTCTCTTCAGGCCGTTTTAATCAAACAGGGCCGAATTTTCTTCCCAGTCCCTTCCTGTTAGTGTTTGTTAGTACATTCTATTAAATTAAAATTTGATACTCCGCTCTTTATTGTTAGTGTACCAAAGTGTTTTTGTCCTGAACCGAAACGCTACATATCTTTAAAAACGTATGAAAAATGGACTGAAAAAAATATGAAATACTTCCCAGAAATGAGAGTAGAGTAAAATGTAAAAAAAAATGTATGTGGATACATTAGTCATCCTGAAAC
Source organism: Uloborus plumipes (assembly GCA_038373865.1). Taxonomy (NCBI): domain Eukaryota; kingdom Metazoa; phylum Arthropoda; class Arachnida; order Araneae; family Uloboridae; genus Uloborus; species Uloborus plumipes. Next base: position 25,334 of record JAXGGA010011901.1, on the reverse strand, counting down.
ATATGGACGTGTTACCATAAATGAGGGCGTACGGTAAACCTGTATTTAACGCTGTGTGTACTACGTGTCTGCAAAATAGAAAGAAGAATGGAAGCTAATTGACATGAAGAAGTATTATAAAACTTGCTCTAGCTGAAAGGGCCTCAGATTCTGTGGTTGATGGATTTTTAAGATGCAAATAGGGCTCGACTAACTAAAAGTGAGGTCCAAGGCCGACAATACTTTGGAGACTCCCTTCTATGTTCTGCCTTTTTAAGTCAACAAAAACATCTTTTTTAACTTTTTCGCAGTGAGTGGCGATACAAGTCTTTTGGGGATCGTCATATGTAGCTTTGCAAGAACATATGCAGTTGCCCTATATGCATTATGTCTAGCCCTGATACTGCTTTTTTTTACATTTTAGCTCAAGAGTTTTATAGCTAATTCTCAAGAAAGCAATCTTTTTTACTAACATAAAATGAACTAAATAAAAGAAATACTAATTAGTATCAAAAGAGATTATTTTTATTTTTCAATTTATGAATCATTATTTTTTTTCTTAAAAATACATAATTCTTTAATGCTGTGCATCAGTTTTTAGAAAATTAGGGGTCCCTTAGGAAGATGAGGCCCTAGTCCCAGGCATAGTTGGCCTGTGCCATAATCAGTCCCTGCATGCAAACAATTGTAAATGTCGCTTGATTATGTGGGAAGTTTAAGATCCTCTGAGTGTCCATGTCCATTTTGCTCAGATATTCTTTCGTAATGCGATTTCGCATCGTGAGAGCTCAAGTGCCTCCCTCTGGTTGGTTGCCAAGGGTCCAAATTCTCACGTAGTTATCGAAATCAGTCGATAGTGGTTCCAATTGAAAGAATGGGTACCTGCTGCGGGAAATGTTTTCGTCCGAAAATGAAGAGAAGCTAATACACAGATAAGAAGAAAAAATGCAAAGATAGAATTAAATCTGCGATTACGACTATTTCAGGTTATGCTTGCCTCAACTAAAATCATCACATGAGCCCAATGAAAATATACCATTTTAGTGTTTCTTTTTCATTATTTATAGATTCCGGAAGAAAGAAAACACCTTTCTTCAGTGTTAACAGTGCTTGCACAATTTCCGTTGCGCGTGTTTAGATTACAGTTTAATCTATAACTACTGTCTGACCACTAAAAAGATGGAAAGGTGACCTTCCGGTTTACAGACAGAAATGGACGCATCTATTAGTTTTCAGGAATGCCTGTTTTGCAGATGTGTTTGGCCTCTAAGTTAATCAGAGTCACATTGAAATGAACGAGACCCGCATAACGAATTTTTCATTTTTCTATTTCATTCAGAGAGACTCATTTTAACTACCTGCATGTCAATTCCACCACAAACGTGGCTAGGTAGTAAAATTTACAAGTTAAAAATTCACATTTCTTTAACGAACTAAAAACTCAAGTGTGAAAGATTTATAAAGCTGTGTGTTTTTTTTTATTTCGGAAAAGAAAGCAAACAACTCTATGCTGATTCAATGAAACAGTTAAAGATTTCACTTTAAAGAGCGTCATAACATTTTGAAGAGTTAATTATTAAAATTTTCGGCTACGCACTCCCCAAAAAACTCCATTTAATTCAAAAAGCAGTGAAGAATGTTTCGAGCATGTTTATTTTGAAAACTAAAAATATTGCACCCATTTAGGACAAAAGTAATTCACAAACATGAAGAATGCATAAATTTGAATGTCTGTATGTTATCCAAAAAATACAAAACTTCACCATTAAGGAAATAGCTCAACTCAAAATGGAACGAAACATCTCTGCTGACAAAAGACTTCTGTCTTTCGAAGTAGTGCAATGAAATTTCAATCCGTTTTGAATTTAAATAAAAACGAAATAAATACGACACGCAGAAATTGAAGGGATACGACGAAGTAAAAGAAAAACCTTCGCAGCTTTCACAAGCGAAGTGAGAACAAGCTTCCATTTTATCTTTTTTATGCCTCCTCGTTTTTTTTGTTTTTTTAAGTGCGTAAGACGAAAATTTCATCCATTAATCTTCTGGGCTCGAGTGTTTTACGAGAATACCCTAAAAATGGCAGTTTTAAAAGTTGCCATAATGTATGATAGTCGTTACAATAAGTACATTCATTTGATACAAATAGGCGGGAGAGTTGCCAGGTTTCGTAGTCATTCTTCTGCGTCTCGCGGGTTGCTAGCACTAGTACCTCAAAGCCATTAAAGCCCTTTTCTGCCCCATTCATTTCAAATGCTGCGAAGTTGGGGATTTCTTGCAAATTGCACGCTTTTTTAGGACATGGACGCAAATGATCCATCGCCGAGTCCGTCAAAGGGATGTGAGGGCTAATCTCTCGGATTCTTACGACGCGCTAAGTGGTCTGATTTCGTGATGGAGGTTTAGTTCTGTGGAAAGTAAGTATTTTATAAAATCCAAAAAATAAAAAAAGTAAATAAATAAATAAAAAAAATAAATAAATAAAATAAAATGAAATAAATAAGTAATAAAAAATTAATAAATGAGTCAATAAATAAATAAATTAAAAATAAAATTGAATTTTGATACCTCAAATTCAAATTATGTTTTTTACAACGACGAATTGCAGCAGGTGTGTGTGTTGCCACAGGTCTGGGGGGGGGGAACGGTTGTGTGTATATCTGCTCCTTCGCCATCGTGTCCTGCATGGTGGTGCAGCGCGACTGTTGCAAACTCCGTCTGGCTGCGTCACCGGGTCCTGCATGGCGAAGGAGCAGGTCCGAGGAGATAGAGCACCGGGACGCGTGACGTTGACAGACTGCCAATTTGAAAAAGTAACCACCCAGCTACTAGTGTCCTAAAAGAAGACATTTAGCAATTTTTCATTGCAATAAAAAAAAAAAAAACCCGCCCAGGTTTAACTACTAATTTTAACGTAAATCAGGGTCGTATTTAAGGGGTTGGTTTTTGAGGCACAAACCCTGTCCGAAGTTTTTTAAAACTATTTCAAAAAATGCTTTTCATGCACTTTTTTTGCAAATTTTTTTTTCCTTGTTTATTTTTCAATTTCATTTGAAAAATGAAATTATCATTACTGAATAATTGTATAAATTAAGTGTTTGGTCTGGCATAAAAGCTTCGTTTTTATAACTCTTAAGTCACAAAATTCCCTGGGAAGAGCACCAGAACCCCCTTTAGATATCATCAAAAATTGTCGTCCATTGCGTTTTTGAAACTTCAATTGTGAAAAATTTTACAGGTCACGGTGAGAGATATTGGAGGTGGTAGGGGTAGATTTCTATCTATTTTTCAAAATATCGATTGGGGAGTGTCTGAGCCTCTTTCCTTACTCTCACTGTAAATATGAACTGTAACCACGTTTATAAGACTGCAATTTCTAAAAATTGCCCCTTGTACCTTTCCTTCCTCTAACATCCCAAAACCCGAAAACTGCATTTTCAAAACTAGAATTTCGAAAAAATTTCAGGGGTGAATCCCCTCCAAAACCAGAACCTGGATCTGACTTTGAAACTGCCTTAAACAACATCGAAAATTGTTTAATACTGCTGTTTTCGAACTTCGAATGTTCAAATTCCCGAGTTCCTAACGTTACTTCATATGGTCTACTATCGCATTTGTAAGGCTTCAGTTTCGAAAAATTTTCGCTGTTCTCTCTAATATCATCGAAGATTGCCAAAAATTATATATTTAAAACGATAATTGATGAGACGCGCAGGACTTGGTTGCTCTCGCATGAAATCTGAAGATTAAAAAAACTAATGCTTCAAAAAAATTTTTAAGTGGAGACCCTTTAAACCCTTCTCCTAACATAACTGAATATCGCTTTAAAACATCGTTTTTTAGTGTTTTTGTTTCTAAGTGTCCTCAGAGCCCCTCTTTCCTTAATATCATTAAAGTTTGTCTACAGTTGCGTCTTTGGAACTTCAATTTCGAAAAATAGCTGGGGAGGGGGATTTATTTTTCTCTGTTTTCAAAAACTCGATTGGAAATAGTCCTTAAGCACCATTCCTTCCCCTAACGTCAACAATTATCGCCTGCAGTCGCCTTTTTTAAGATTTCAATTTCAAAAAATTCTCGTTTAATTCCCCATGAACATTTCTTTCCCGTAGCATCCACAGAGACGGTCTAAACTGTGTTTTTAGGTCTACAGCTTCAAAAAATCCCCCCCCCCTCCTCGCCGGACCCAGCATTCAGATTCAGATGGCGATGATTTTTTAGAGTACAATTTTCAGAGTCTCCTAAAAGTAGTCTTTGGTTGCTCCACTGATCCAATGGTATAAAAATTCGAAGGCATATAATTTCACAATTCGTCCATTAATTCTTTTGATAGAATCAATAATCAACATTAAAATTTAAAAAATCTTGGAAATCAGATTATACTTCGCAAGTGACTTTATAATTGGCGGAGTTTAATTGAACAAACTTTATTGGCGATTGTAACTTGCAGTACGTTTAAAATCCGATATCAAGAAACGTAAAAAGGAAAAAAGTATTTTCTAAATAAATTTAAGTGAATCATTGGGCAATCCTACTCCAGTGATTAAAAGAACTGCTATGGAATTTCGTACCCGTTGCCTCTAAACTCTTTTGTTGCAGACACCAGGCAGCGTTGCCACCAGTCACAGATAAGAAGCGACAGACAGCACCAGTAGGACACTATACTGGCTGGTGTTTAAAAGCAACATTTTAGCTTGAAAGCTGCTTACTGAAAATGAATTCTTTACACCAGAAACACAAAATACCAATTGACGTGTATCATTTTCTTTTAATTTAAAAAAAAAAATCTTCGTACATAAATATGAATACAGTGCCCGCCGCTTATTAAAATCACATTTGTACCGAGGATATTTGATTTTATTAAGCGGCTGATTTTATAAGCCGGCATATATAAAAGTACAAAAAGAAACGGTTCTAAAGTGAAAGCAAATTAAAAAATAAATTCATTATTACTATCTTTATTTAACCCTTCACTGCACGGTGTGCCTGATCTGGCACACACCAAAAAAAACCTCATATCTTCTTATGATATTTAAGTGCAGTTAAACTGAGTTTTGCACCCCTTCTGGAACATTGCTAAAACAGTTTAGTGTGATGTTTATGCACTAGTTAGTTGCACTAGTCTAGGTATTACAGTTCTTGCTTTTGAAAAAAAGAGTATCTGCATTTCCGTTAGAAGTGTGCTTAGTCATTATTTCCTTTGTTCTAAAAATGTTTAAATTCACTTAGTGGCAAATTTGTTTTCATCACTTATGGCACAAAACACATTGTAGATTATTACACTTACCGGTATACAAAGCATATTCTATGTGCTTTGTGCCATATGTAGAACAAACAATTAAAACATCATTTTTGGTGCACATTTTTAAGATTAATTTTTTTCTTCATTTTTCCTGAACTCAGAGCTATTAAAAGGTTACATATGATTTTTTTCATGAAAATATAAAAAATCGTGCAGTGAAGGGTTAAAACTAATTTAATTAAAATACAATTCGAATTTAACTCAGATGTAAAAAGTACATTTTTAAAATTACACAAGGGTTTTAATATATTGACTCGTTGTTTGAGAAGCACAGAATAATGAAAGAAAAAAATTATTCTTAAATCTTGACGTTTTATCACGTTTTTCCAGCGAATGATTAATACTCAAACTCAATGATATGAACTGTCAACATCTGTTTTCTTAAAGAGAAAGAAAATTCTGGTTTTATTCAGACAAGAAAAAGCGTGTCCCCCCCCCCTTGTTTTTAACATATACTGTCCAAAAACTTGATTTTTTAAAACGGCACTAATGATCTTAAAAAAGGATGGTTTTAACATGTTTTGATATAGTAATGATTCTGTTCTTCCATATTTGATTTTATAAAGCGGCTGATTTTATAATCCAGTGATTTTATTATTGGCGGGAACTGTATTTTTACTTCCTTTTACGTAGTAAAGGAAGTATTGTGATCACAAAAAAAATTTCACTCAAATTTCGGTCTAAATTTTGACTTTGCTCACCCCTGAATGAATGTCGCGTAGTTTTTTCGACCTGTCAGCACGTGCATATGTACCTAACAACATACAAACAGCCGAAAAATCAATTTCGACCACCCCCGAGTAAATGACGGCGAGTTTTCTCGTGACGTCTGTATGTACGTATGTGCGGATGTATGTGCGGGTGTATGTGCGGATGTATGTGCGTATGTGGCTCGCATAACTCAAAAACTATATGCCGTAGACACTTCTAGCTTGGTATGTAGGCTCTGAGGGGGGTCTAGTTGTGCACCTCCCCTTGTAATTGCATTCGAATGTTCCCAAAGGGGTCTTTTACCCCTTTTTTGGGGTAAATCAATGTTGATTTCAATACAGATTCAAGTGATATGAATTGGCGCCACCACTTGGCGACATGTCGCCAAGCTTTTAGTCGCCAAATGTTTGACGCCAACTTGGCGACATATCGCCAAGTTGGCGACAAATTTGGCGAAAAAAATATTTTTTGAATTTGGGTTCAATTTGGCGCTATTGGCGATATTTTGCGAAAAAATCACTAAATGATATTAAAATCAGCAATATTTAGAAAAATAATCATTGTAAAATATTTTTTGCATTGTTTCGTGGTAGATTAGGGAAGTAAATATTTGAATTGTTACCTTGCTCACTCCAAGCACTTTTTTTAACACTTAAGGCAACTACTAAGAAATTTACACATAAAAGGAAGTAGTGTGGGGTTCATACCAGATTTTTTTTGCCATGAAACCAAAGCTTTAGCTTGCTTAATAAGATACTCAGCTGCGAGTTTAAAAATTTTTCATTTCAGTTCTCTGTTGTTGCAAAGCTATTGTGCTTTATTTTTTCATCATATTTAGAAGAACGTTGTGTTTACAGTGTTTTATGAGATTTACATTAGATTCTTAGACATTTTAGCAATTGTTAACGAATATTTGTACATGTAACTACAATTATTGTAATACGTTTTCTGTGTTTTCACATGAACTGAACGATAATTTGTAGAATACCTGAAGTAAGGTCGGACTCTTAACATTATTTATTTTCTAAAGATTTGATTGAAAATCTTAGTTTGGCTGTCTTTTTCACCATGAATTGATGTTTTAGCTTACTTTTCCGTAAGAGTACAAGAAAGACGGAAAAAAAGCATGAACGGTGGCTTAATGCATCGTAAAAATTATCACTTTGTCCAAAGCATATCAAAAATAAATAAAATAGTTAAATAACTATCTAAAAATTAAAAATTGGAAAGTATGGTTTTGAGATGGGGAAAATGTGTGTCTATCCGTCTGTCTGTTCATCACCCTTAATAACTTATAAATGAACAGTCCAAAACGAGTACTTTTTTTTGTTTCAAAGATCTCAGCCGGGACACCTCATTTTCATAATACACTTCTTTGATTTAAGCAATTTTTCGGTTAATTTAGAACAATTCTACAAAACTGAACATTAGCGTTTAAAAGGAAATTTAAGACCAATATAGATCCTGAACTTAAAAGTGGATTTGCTTCAAACAAACTTGTTGGAAAATGCTCTCTATGAATAATATGTATAAAAAGGTTGTTTTTTTTTCAATTTACCTATTTAATGGTTATTTTTTGAACTGCTCAAAAATTTTTAACAAACGACAACACGAAAAGCATTTTTGTTTTTAATTTTTAATTTTTTTGTGCCAAAAAATTGAGGAGATTCTGATTATGTTATCAATTTTTGGTTTCAAGAATTATAAATAAGTTATTAAGGAAAATCGAAGTATACCTTTGCTCCTCGTAAACTTAACATTGACACAAATCAGAAATACATGTAGAAATTAAAATGGATTGAATGCATAGTATAAATGTTTTTACCAGGAATGCGGCGTCGGTGGGAAAACAACCAACCACGGATTTGGAGGAGTTTTAGGGCCCTCGACTTCGACTGCTATGCCTCGATTCCGACTCTGACTCGCCAGCCATGGCAGAAATGCTGGCTTGGAGGAAAAATGACGACTCCTACTCTTGGAATTTTAAAGCCTTTTACTCAAAACTCGATTCCTCGACTCCGATTCCAACTCCTCCATTCCGTCTGCGAATCCGCAGCAATTGCGGAAATGCATTCGGGAAAAATCACTGACTCATACTCTTAGAATTACAGATCCTTTGACTCCGACACCTCGACTCCGACTTCACAGCCATGCAAGGGCGGATCCAGAAATGTTTCAAGGGGCGATTGATTTTATTTCTTTCTTTTTACTGTGTATTCTGGTTCGCAAATATTGGTCACATAGGTTTCGGACTTCAATTACGAAACATTTCCGGGAGAGAGTCCAAACTTTCTTCCTTCAACATCTTTAAAACTCATCTAAAATTAAGTTTTTTGAACTTCAGTGTTAAAAATTTCCTGATGGAAGGACTCAAGGGAGGAGCGATCCCCCCATTGCCCCTCCCTTGTATCCGCCCCTGTAGCCATGGCAGGTTCAGAAACAAATTACCGACTGCTGCTCTTATAATTTCAAAGCCTCCGAAACCCACTTTTTTACCCCAAAACCCAATCCGACTCCGCCTTTTCTCCAAAATTTGCCCGGCTCTGATTCCACAGCTTTGATTTCTACTGTAAAATTATGATAAATGAAATGATTTGTTTTTATTTTCATTCTAAAATTTTAATTCTAAAGTTTTTTAGTGTAAAAATGAAAAAAAAGCTGCATTGTTTAAAATGCTACTACTTACTACTGTCCGTCCGTGAGTACCGCGCCTAGCCCTCGCAAACCATTCCACTAAAAAAAAGGGGTGATGGGTTGTGAGTGGGAACTTTCCGAAGTTTTCAATTTAAAACTTGCATTTGCCATGCTTTTGACATATTCAACTAAACTATGTATTTGAAATTAGCATCGTTCCACGTTGTTTGATTCGGCTCAAAATGCTACCGATTATTCTTCCCCTCATCGTTATCTTACCTATCAACCCTATTTTGGTATTGTCAAAGAAAACCTGACACATGCGTAAATACGCGGAAAGTCTTACCTAAGAAAATCAGACAGTACTTTTTTTTATTTGTTTATTTATTTTTTATTTTTATATTTTACTAATCCAATTCATCAGATAAGAGAGGTATATTTTGTTTTCAGAAATCAGCTTAAATGACAAAAAAGTATGTCTCACATAATTTGCAGTTTAAGTAAAAAATAAGAGAACATCTATCAGACGCTAGAAAGTAGATGTTTCTAAACAGGAAAGTGGGCTCGTTTAGTTCTGAAAGGAACTTCTTGTTAGGAGCTGTGCTCAAGGCACAATTTTGAAGACCTTTCCCAACCTTTGCAAATGAGGGAAAATGGACATGAATATTAAGGGGAATTCAAAAGTAAAGAAGTACGGTTGAACTGACCAAACAAAAAGAGGCAGAACTAGTAAGATTTGGATTTTCAAGAGAGATTATAAAAAAAAGATTTTACACTGATATTTAAAACAAGAATAAATAAAGTAATTGATTTAAGTTATTTCAAAAGTCAATAATCAAAATCAATCCATTTAAATCACTGCCGACTTGGTAATATACATAAGAGTGTGTGATATATCTCAAAGGAAAATAAAAATAAAAGAAAGAAATCATTTCATTTAGAAGCTCTCTTATAGTAACATGTTTATAATATAAATGAATATCATTATTAAGCTATAATGCATTTTATTGTAGCTGTTGTAAAAAATATACAACATTTGCAGTAAATTTTAATGTGTTTATGTGTCATATGGCAGTTCCGTTGTCAATTAATGCATGTAAAAAATTAAAAATTGAGCTGAAAAGTTGTAAAATGTTTAAGTCTCAAATATAAGATGTCAAATCATAAAATAATGAATTAGTGTTAGATAAAGAAAATGTTGCTTTGAAATGAAACAACCTGTTATGACGTTAATATAAATTTAGAGATGAACTTTTTTGGTTTTGGTTCAACTTTTCATTAATTATTTATATTTTCAGTTTTAGTTCAGTGTATAATAGGAAATTAACCGAAACTTCTTGTATGCGTTATGATATAAATGTTAACTTAACAAATATTCAAACAGATGTCTCTAATAAAGTTTTTAATCATAATTCAGTTAATTTTAAATATGATGTTGCAAATTTTAAAATAATAAATAGAGAAGGAAACAAAACTAAAGCTAATGTTACAGGGCTGGGTATTTTTTAAATAAAAATCTTCTAGATTTTTTTAAGAGATTTGATTGTTCTTATTTCGTAACATTTGTAGCTTTAAAATAAAGAGACATTATTTCAAATGATAAATAGTAATAATAATAGTAATTATAATAATTTAGCAAAAAAAAAAGGTGAAAGAATAAATAAATATTTTTAAAAAATCACATTAAAATTCATGATGATAATTATGAAAGCTTAAGAAGGGAAATTAAGAATTATATTGATTCACCAGAAACACTTTATTTTTTTGGCAGCTATAGATAAAGCAGTCGGCAATTACAGTATGATTTCCCAAAAGCGTTAGATACTCGTAAGTAGAATTCTTGAAGAGCTAAATTCTTCTCTGCATTAGTGAAAATATATTTTCAAGTAACAGAAAATTATAAGCTTTTTTGAAATAAATTAAAAAAAATTTTCAAAAGAAATTCAGCAAATATAAATAGTCATTTTTTGAAGCAGTCCCAATTCTGCTCAATCCTTTGACTTAAAAAAAATATTTTGCAATACTCCAATTGAGATAGATCTCTTTATTGTTTTGAAAAATATTTTTAAATACTTTTATACTGGGGTGGAACTTGGAATTGAGATTTCTTTTTAAGGTTTGTTATTTTTGTGTTTTTAATAACTATCTTACCCTTTTGAAACAAAATCATGAAATAGGTACTGGTATTAATTATTTCCGTTCTGCAGCTAATTAAATTTTACTTTATTTTCAATGTAAGTATGCCTACAGTTACAACAGAGAGATTATTTTTCGGCATACGTATGAAATTAAAATTTTTAAAAAATGAAATGAGCGAAGTTTTTAATCTTGTTTATTATGAATGTCTTCAGTTTCGTACAACTAATGAGGATGAAACTCTCCTAATTTTCTTGTCTTCAAATTCTTGAGTAAAAATTTCATACTTGGTTTTCACGATAGAACAAAGTTTTAATTTTATTACACAATGTATGTCTTTCTGTCATTGGTAGCGTAATTTGCGTAAAAAAAGTCTAAATGAAAAATATTGAACATCTTAGCAGATTCTTTAAAATTTGTTATACTGTAAAAGCTAGTGTAATACTGTAAAATGAACAAGTTTTAAAATTTGTGCTATCCTGCAAAGCTTTTTCTATTGCATTAATATACGCACCACAAAAGTGAAATTGCAGTACCAAGCAAGGATGTGTAGAGTCATGAAAGTTGCAGGAACGATAGAGGTGAGATAGATATGCATATTAAAAGAAAGACTAAAAATTAATGAATTTATTCAGATCTAATGTGCCACCTCAGGCAGGTATACAGGCCTCAATCCAGCTAGGCATGGTGTCAAATTAATCGATGGTTTCTTCAGAAAACCTCAGCCAAGAAACACGTACTGCTGTACCCAGATCATCAAAGGTTTGTATAAGTGGTCTTCGTTTCATGTCACGTCCAATAAGATCCTATAGGTGTCTGATAGGATTTAGATCTGGAGAGTCTTTCGACCAGGTCAGGATATGATAAATCCGGCCAGGGGATACCAGTAAATTCGACCAGGCATTTTCTTTCTGCAATAGGGTGTAGCTTGAAACTAGGACAGAAGAACAAGCTTCACAACTTATGTGGCGTAGGGGTCCGTTGTCAAACTGCAGTCAACGCGTATTTATTTATTTATTTAAACCTCACCAGTCACCACCGTAACTACCCTGATGAGGGTTTAACCGGATGCGGTAAATGGGAGGAGAAAGTCAATGTGTATCAGGGACGTCTTGTGATCAAACAATATGAGACTCTAAGCCTAAGCCATGATACCCGGCGCAGTTACAATCGCGGGTATCAGCCACAAGGGTACCGAGACGTCTGGCTTGGAGTGAGCGTCGTCACACATGGACCATCGAATGGTTTCGGGTATTGTTCACGAATGAACTTCGTTTCTGTCTGTTGGGAAATGATGGCTGTCAATGTCCCACACAGAGGACGTTTCTCTGCTGAGGTTGCCTCAAGAAACCATCAATGAACTTCTTGAGAGCATGCCTCCCCAGATTGAGGCCTGTGTAGCTGCCCAAGGGGAGCACATGTTTTCTGAATGAGCTAGTTACTTTTTTAATTATATTGTTCCTGTTTTCTAATTCTTTGCATATCCACCTCACCTCTATCGCTCCTGCAATTTTCCCGACTCTACGCAATTTTTTTTAGAGTGACACTTTGTGAAAAAGGGGGGGGGGGCTCACAAATGGTGGAAAAAAGTGTAACATTATTTATGGCCAGCCCCTAGGCAGTGCGCACAAGTAAGGCAGTGTACGCGTAAGTCAATGTGCACGCCTTCTAGTTGTCTTTTGAAGACAAATGTATTTAAGGGGCCTCGTGGGGCTAGATGTAGAGTACTCTTCTCGTTAGCAAGTGGTGGCGGGTTCGAATCCCGCCTTGCCCATGGATGTTATTTCATCCTCTCCCTCTCTGTGCCGTTAATCTGTCCTGTGTTTTTCAGTAGACAAAGCGCATAGTACGCAGTCCTCGTGTATGTTGAAGCTGATGGCTTCTGGAAAAAAAAAATGTATTTAAGAAAATTAGAAGTGGTGCAACTAACTAACATGGTTCAAAGGTGTTCAAAATGACTATGTCTGAGGAATGAATGAGCAAATCCCTCGAAAGACGTCATCGGTGCCGTCTCGCTTTGCGAACGCTCCCCTGTCGGGGCATCACGCCCTCGCTATATTTTTTCCTCAGCGGCGGAGAGACATAAAGAAGACACATCGTCCGATTCGGTGGCAAGCGACACGGCCGCTTCTTCAAACGGCAGTGAGCCTTAATTGCCGGGAAGCCCTCTTCCCTTTGATGGACGGCGCTGTTTCCCCGGCTCTAAATCGTTTTTATTGCCGCCGCTTCTGAATTTATTGTAATTGGACACAATTCCGGCGACTCGTCCATCTAAGTGGTCGCCTATTCGCCAAAATAACCGGAGACAAATAAAACGAGTCGCGAACCGTGGCCACCGCAACAGGGGAAACAATTCCGATTTTTTTCTCTCTCCTCTCCTCTCCTCCTCTCTCCTCTTCTTCTTCCTCATTTCTTCGACAATCTGGCAACTTAACTGCTGCCGCGACGAAGAAGATGAAGTTATTCGGAATCCTAATCGGAATCGCATTTTGAGCCGCGTTGAAAGGAGCTTTTTTTTCTTTTCTTTCATTAGGGACGGGAGATATGAAAGACGGCCTCAAATATCAAATCGTTTGTGTGATTAACTTTCGATGATTTGTCATCTTGATTGAGGCTGCGTCTTACACGAAGCTTTATCGATACAGAGGGGGAAAAAAGAATACATCATGGCGATATCATTGACTGTTTTTGTGGACAGGAAATGTCATTTTTCAAACTATATATGGCTTCATGGCTTCTTACTGTTACAAATGTGGTTGATAGCATTTTCAAAGTTTTATTTTAAATAACTTTTTCTTTCTACACTGCAAAAAATGAACTGTTGTTTTTACAGTATAATACTGGCAGCTGAGGTTCCAATTTAAAACTGTAAAATGCACAGTAATAAACTAAAACTAGCACTTTTACAGTTTCTTATTGTAAAGTTAGAAATTTTAGTTTATTTCCGTGAAACTTAGCTGTATTATACTATAAAAACAACAGTATAATACTGGCAGCAGAGGTTCCAATTTAAAACTGAAATGTACGTAATAAAATATAAAATTAGCAACTTTGCAGTTTATTACTGCAAAATTACGAATTTTACAGTTTAGCACTGTAAAACTAGAAATTTTACAGTTTATTGCTGTAAAATTAGCCATTTTTACAGTTTATTACTACAAAATTAGCTGCATTATACTGTAAAAACACATTCATTTTTTAGTGTATCCCCTTTTGTTTTAAAGATAATTTATTTGTACAATCATCAAAAAATGCAAGTGAAATAATCGTCTAGCTGTCAATGTCTTTTTTATAATAGGATATGTTTGAATCAGAGCTTAGTTTTTAAACAAGAAGTTCTGTCAAGAACAAAACGAGCCTACTTTCCCGTACATCGACATCGGCATTCTCGCATCTGATCATTATTCTCTTCATTATCTGAGACTGAAAATTATGTCAAACATACCTTTTTAGCACTTAGAGCTGATTTCGAAAAGCAAAATATACCCCTCTCATCAGATGAAATAGACACGTAAAAAGTAATTAACGAATAAATAAAGTTTTGTCGCACCTTTTAAAGAGTGTAACTATTACAGTTCCTCCGTAGAAAAAATCCTCCATCGTTTTCAAAGAAAAATAATAATAATAATAATAATAATATAAATAATTAAAAAATATATATATAAAAGTACAAAGATCATCAAAACACATTTTATCAAAGAAAGAAAAAAAAGAAAAGAAAAAAAAAAAAAACTCGTCCGTTAATAAAATGTCTAGAATTTCACTTTTAATCCGTTGCCAGTTGTTAAATATAAATAAAGAATAAAATGTTCCCGTGAATGAAAAATTTATGTTACAAAAAATATCGTCTGCAAAAAAAATAAATAAATAAAAATAATAACAATAATAAATAAAATAAAACGAATAAATAAATAAACAAAAAATCGTCTGCACGTTCAGTCATTTTTTTTCTGAGCCTGCATTTCCCCATGTTCGCGGAGTCGGAATCAGAGTCCTCACAGAAGATTACTCAGAAAAGTACTTTACAAACATTATTTATCAAAACCATTTTCTTACAAAGTTAGACATTCAACTTAATTCCCCGTAGACGCTAATGTTAATTTTTTTTCTGAACGGTTCACTATTGAACGAAAAATGGTTTAAATCAAAAAGCGAAATATGTGAATGTATGGGAAAGCCTCTCCGAGATCTTTCAAACAAAAAAAAGTTTATTCCATTCGGACGGTTCACTCAAAAGTTATTAGGTGGGGAAAGGTTGCTTGAACGGTTCAATGTTGAACGAAAAATTGTTCAAATTGGAAATGTAGATACGGGAATGAAGTATCCTTGATGAGATATTTCGAACAAAAAAAAGTTTGTTCAAATCGGATTGTTCACTCAAAAGTTAGTATCGCGGGACAGGTTGTTTGAACGGTTCAAAGTTGAACCAAAAATTGATCAAATCGAAAAATCAAATATGGGAATGAGCTGTACCCGCCGAGATCTTTCGAACAAAAAAAAGTTTATTCCATTCGGACGGTTCACTCAAAAGTTATTAGGTGGGGAAAGGTTGCTTGAACGGTTCAATGTTGAACCAAAAATGTTCAAATTGAAAATTTAAATACGGTAATAAAGTATCCTTGCCGAAATGCTTCGAACAAAAAAAAGTTTGTTTAAATCTGACTGTTCATTCAAAAGTTATTAGGGGTGACACCTTGTTTGAACGGTTCAATGTTGAACGAAACATTGTTCAAATCGAAAATGTAGATACGGGAATGAAGTATCCTTCAAAAGATCTTTCGAACAAAAAAAAGTTTGTTCAAATCGGACTGTTCATTCAAAAGTTAGCATCGCGGGACAGGCTGTTTGAACGGTTCAAAGTTGAACCAAAAATTGTTCAAATCGAAAAATCAAATATGGGAATGAGCTGTACTCGCCGAGATCTTTCCAACAAAAAAAAGTTTGTCCAAATCGGAATGTTCATTCAAAAGTTATTAGGGGGGGGGGGACAGACAGACAGACCGACAGACCGACCGACCGACCGACCGACACACAAATTCCCCATCTCAATACCCTACTTTCAAATTTTTAATTTTTCGATATTCATTTTACCTTTTTATTTTTTTAACTTGGCGATATTTTTTCGACTTGGCGATATTTTTAGATGCATTAAGCTACTTTTAATACTTTTTTCGTCTTTCTTTTATTTTTAACGGGAAAGTAGGCTAAAAAAAGGAGGGAGGGGGTCCTATAGTCTTCAGAGCTTATTTTAATGGAAATATAGCCTAAATCCTGTCCAAAAGTCAAAAATTTACGTCAAGTTAAAGAGAAGTACATGAGCTGAACTTCTGTGCAAAATAAGGCTGGACTTGAGCTATGCATAAAGTGTGGTTTTTTTTTGGACGAATGAAAAGATTTAAGACATAAAATCCACGACAGTACACTATTTATAGCAGGTAACCTTTTTATACCTGTTTAGTAGAAAAAGAACCGATAGTTTTAAAATGTGGATTTCTGACGAGTTTTAGTGATTAAATGTGCAATATATGATTAAGGCTTTTGCTGCTGTGCTGTGGATGTTTTCCAACCCTATAAACATGTCCTTATGGCATGTGTGTACCATGTATCATGGAAGTCAGACTTCACACCAAATTACAATACAGTTGAAAAAGTATATAGAAGTATTATCAAAATTTTTGTTTGTTTATAATAATAATAATAATAATTGTTATTATTATTATTATTATTGTTATTGTCATCGTTTATTGTTGATTTTCTTAAGAGGAGTTTTAAGTTGTACTGTTTGATGTAATGTAATGATTGAGGGGAGAAGGGGGCATCGTGAAACATCTTGAACTGACAGTGAATTAAATAAATAACTGGATATAGAAATACATGCCCAAAACGTTAAAAACCCTTACGTTTACAGTTGTTGTTTAGGTCTACATTACTTTCTTTCCATCTTTTTTTTCTCATGTGAATTTTTTTATGTGTGTTTATAATGTTCTTTTTGTTCCTAATGAATTAAATAAACTTTCATAATCAGTTTATTTATTTATTTTTTCATTTATTTGAGGGAAACTATTTTAAATTACCAAATGAAAAAAAATCTTTGTTTGAACAATATTTTATTTTTTACTTTGCCACATGCACAGAAAAAAAAGAGAACATTTTCCTTTAAAAAAAAAAAAAAAAAGGTTCATATTTAGTGTCAAAAATAAAAATAATATTTCATTGTATGTTTCATTTTCAATACAAACGCATTTTTCTTTTTTTAATTCATTATAATTTTCAAAACAAATTTTCAATTTTCATTTTTAAAAAGTTAAGTTCTCCTAACTATTTCACTTAGCTCCCTCCTTCTACATATTTCAACACATTCGATCTAATGCCTATCAATATTTTTTCCTTTTTATGTATGTCGTAAAGCAGTGAAACAAACTTTCGGGATCAGTTCACTACGAACAACCGTGATGCATTACTGTGTAGTCATTTATATTCTGTATCCCCTCTTAATACAAATATAACAATATCCCTTCAAAGTGATAATTGCATAGGTCCCCTAAGCGTTAAGCTTTGTTTTATAAAAGTTTTAATGCCCTCCATTCATTTTCAGAGCATCCGATTCAATTTGGAGCAATGTGTTTTTCTCCCCATAGTTGTCTTAAAGCCGTGAAACAAACTTTCGGGATTAGTTCACTACGAACAACCGTGATGCGTTATTAGTATGTCGTCATTTATATTCTGTATCACCTCCCAATACAAATATAACAATATCCCTTCACAGTGATAATTGCATAGGTCCCCTAAGCGTTATTTGTTGGTTAACAAAAGTTTTACTGCCCTGTATTTATTTTACAGAGTATCCAATTCAATTCGGAGCAATGTGTTTTTCTCCTCATATTTGTCCTAAAAAAGTGAAACAAACTTTTGGGATCAGTTCACTACGAACAACCGTGATGCATTCTCAATATGTCGTCATTTATATTCTCTATCACCTCTCATTACAAATATAATAATATTCCTTCACAGTGATATTCCATAGGTCCCCTGAGCGTTAAGCGTTGTTTAATAAAAGTGTTGCTGCCCTGTATTTATTTTACAGAGCATCCGATTCAATTCGGAGCAATGTGTTTTGCTTCGCATATTTGTCTTAAAGCAGTGAAACAAACTTTCGGAATTAGTTCACTACGAACAACCGTGATGCATTACTTTGTCGTCATTTATATTCTGTATCCCCTCTCAATACTAATATAACAATATCCCTTCAAAGTGATAATTGCATAAATCCCCTAAGCGTTAAGTGTTGTTTTATAAAAGTATTAATGTCCTTGTATTCATTTTCAGAGCATCCGATTCAATTCGGAGTAATGTGTTTTTCTTCTCATATTTGTCTTAAAGCAGTGAAACAAACTTTCACAGTCCGCCGACGTCGAATACCCGTAACGCATTGCTATTGCCTCGTTTTTATTCCACGCTAAATGCGGTTAGTTTTCTATCGCTTGTTATGTTTTAAAACACAAAAGGAAAATGTTTTCTCACATTCTGCGCAGAATTGTATCGATTTCTAGTTTAAATTTGTGTTTATATCAGAGGTTTTTCCGGGATTGTAAAAATGCATTAATTAAAAGTTATGTTTGAATGAAACACATATTCAAAGTTTAGCATAAAGATGTAGCTGTGACTTTTTGCATGAAAAGCAGAAGCTTGATTAATCGAAACGCTTTCAACACACTGTCAAAAATGAATGCTGTTTTTACAGAAAAAATACAGCTAATTTCATTGTAATAAACTGTAAAAATGGCTAATTTTACAGTTCATTACCGTGCATTTTACAGTTTTAAACTGGAACCTCTGCTGCCAGCATTATACTGTTGTTTTTACAGTATAATACAGCTAACTTTCACGGCAATAAACTAAAATTTCTAACTTTACTGTAAGAAACTAAAATTGCTAGTTTTGTAGTTTATTACTGTGCATTTTACAGTTTTAAATTGGAACTTCGGTTGCCAGTATTCTACTGTAAAAACGACAATTCACTTTTTGCAGTGTAGGAACATCGTTTAACCCATTTATGCCCAGCAGCCTAAAAACGGGACGCTTGTTAGTTACTGCATACAAAAACCTGTAATGGGTACATCATTTTACTAAAGTTGTTTTTCACAAGTTAAATAGTCCTTCTTCCAGATAGAAACACTAGTTAGACATCAGAGTTATTTATTGACAGCTATTTTCAGACAAATCAGTCAAGCAACGATTCAGCATGGGTAGCCACAGAAAGTATGTTTTTCTTACGAACTTATTTTTCATAAAATTAAACTATTTTAAAATTATTTGCTTTAAATTGATCAGAGATGCCTTCTGTAATGTTACTTTGCAAAAGTAAAGTCAAGTAAGGTCGTATTTTGCCTACATATCTGCAAAATATCCCATAAACAGGACGTTAAATAACTTAATAAATATGGCAACGACGAGCTATTTTAAGCCTAAAATGCGTGTAAACCATTACAAGTAAGAGTTTTAACCAGATAAAAATGGAAAAAAATTGTTAAAGAAAAACTTAGGCATAGATGGGTAAACCAACGTCAGTTTCCTTAGTTTCTTTCAGGTAAACTTTTTCAATAAATTTACGCAGTTGGCGGTGTATTGCATGTAGTTCTTCCTTAGCCCTGGATTGGGGACAGTAACTTACTGCTTAATATATCTATAAAGTTCTTTTAAGCATACTGTATCATTTCAGGGCACATTGTGTTGGGTAAGGTTACAATTGTTCATTGGTGTAACTTTACACCACTGCTTTAGTAAGCTGGTCCGATTTTAGGAAAACCCTCATTCTTGGAGGAAAGTTTCCCGTAGCCGGTGTAAAGTTTCACCAAGTGGTGAAATTACTGGAGTATTATTGAAAGTGGATGTGTTAAGACAAACATTGGTCTTTTGACGTAACCACGATGTGCTATAACCGGCCCTGTAACCAAAGCGCTTGCTCAGCTCTGTACGTGGTATGTTCGCGGTTCGGGGTTCGATCCCATTGTTAATTAAAATAACTTACGAATTTGTGTAAAACTGATTGGTAGTGAGAAAGCATGAACCTGACAAACGTTAATTTATCAACTGATTGAAAGTAATCTTCCAGCCTGTTGAATGCTCTTTTTTCTTTCTTTTGACAGATAATTCTAGTGTAACCTTGCACTCAGAAATTGGTGAAACGTTACGCTGTAGTTACATTACCATGGTGTTACTTTACGCCAGATGCATCGGCTTAGTTACTCCATAGCAGTAGAGACATAACTTCTGCCACCATATTTATGGAGTAATTTCACACAAAATGTTTTACAGTAAATTCAGTCATTCTAATTGTATTCATCAAATTATCCGTGTATTTCTACTATTCTCTTATTTTTCCCCCTTAAACCTTCTAGTACATTTTTGGAACACTAAATCATTCCAGTTTTTAAAATGCTATTAAATTCAAAATAGAACGATTTAGAAAGAAAAGCTTTGCTCGATTAAACATTTTTCGACTCGTTGTTTCTTTTTAAATTTGAAGAACTAAAAGCAATGTTTACTGTCTTTTTAGCAAAGCAGAAATAAAGATAACGTTAACTACTTTATGTATTAAAATTGCATCGCATTTTCTAACTTGTGTGATTTATTGTCCATAGTAAAAGTAATGGCATAAAGCCAGAGTTAAAGCTTCTGCAATAATCTAAGAATCGATCATTTTAAACTGGTTTACTATATTTAAATGTTTAATAACAAAATTATTTGTTTTCTTTTAATCGTGCTGAGTAAAAAGTTGTATTTTGGGAGGAAATTAAAAGCTTATTCTTGAAAGGTGTATTATCTAGAAATCCAACTCCTGTTAAATGGTAAATAATTAATCAGCTGACGAACATTTAATAGCACGTATTCTTTAAAGTATACCTTCAGTAAGAAACTATGATAAATAATGTAATTAACAGTAATAATAATTCTCACAGTTGATGTATAAAGTCTTTTTTTAAATTAACTTTCCTATTTTGAATAAATATACATAGTCAATGTTGCAACACACACATTTTTCAGGTGGCGATATTTTTCTCCTTAGCACAGTGCTTTTAGATAACCTCTAATTTTCAGAGAATAAAAATATTGAATTAAATTGCTACAATTACTAAAAAATATAAATAATTAAAAGTAATCCTAAATTGGAGTGCTCACCACAGGCTCCTCCTCCCCCTTTTTTTGAATTTTTAAAGTCCAATTAACCTAACTAACAATGTATTAATAATATTATTGACAATAATATAAAAATTGGTTCTAAGAAATTTGATAAAATATTGAAATTATTTTGTGAAAACTAGGAAAATGGGGGGGGGGGGAATCTTTTCTCAGAAATAAATTACTTACTATTTATAAACTTGGAATTGCATAAAAGAGAAAAAACAGTGATGGTAAAATTGGTCGTAAAAAACAATCATCCTTATCATTAATCGGCTCAACCTATTAATCGGCCGATTATAAACAGCTTATTAATCGGAAATCGGTAATCGGCCAATTTGCTTATCGGTGCATCCCTTTTTCATATTTCCATACTTGTGATGGTTTTGCGGTTTCTTATCCCACTTGGCAAACAGTAACACCTTTCTAGAGCAAGTCTATGAACCTGTGCATTTTTTGGTCCTTCCAAAAAGCGCATAGGTAATTTGGTTAATCTAAAAATAACATGTAATATGGTTAATCTAAAAAAAAAGAAAACACAAAATAGATAAAATTTTGTCAAAGTAAGCAGTAACGTAAAATTTAGACAGAACTCTTCTTTGAAACATATAGTTTTATATTCTAAAAAGCCTTGTGTTATTCCATAATTTTCACTTTTAATCGGTATAACTTTAATATAAGAATTTGACCCTGGTAATCTTTAAGTAAAATCATTCCATCCTTTAGTTTAATAGCATACATGTTTTAAAGTTTTTTTTGTAGAAATATTTTTAATGTACGAAAAATTTGTATAATAAAGGAGCTACAGAAATGTTGTAACTAGTGTTACTTCGTTAAAACATTTAGTTTTATATTCTAAAACGCCTTGTGTTATTCCATAATTTTCACTTTTAATCGATATAACTTTAATATAAGAATTTGATCCTGGTAATCTTTAAGTAAAATCATTTCACCCTTTATTTTAGTATCATACATGTTTTAAAGATTTTGCTGTATAAATTATTTTAATGTACGAAACATTTGTATAATAAAGGAACTAAAGAAATTTTGTAACTACTGTGAAATTTTGTTTAAGTTAAAGAATTTTAAAAGGAGCTACAAACATTCATCGTTTTCTTTTCCTTCAAAAAGAAAAAAATAAGGAGGGAAGGAATTCCTGCAAAAGAAAATAAGAAAGAAACCTATATATTTCTAAGAGTCGTGTAAAAAAAAGCTACCTGAATTCCTGGGAACTTTGAAACATGTAAATTCTTCAGTAGAACAGAAAAATAACTCTTTTTTTTAAAGAAGAAATTTTAAATTTTAAAAAGAAATTAATAAGTACTAATTTATTTATGTTTTTTTTAATTTCTGAAAGAGTATGATTAAATATAAACACTTCAAAAACTTTTACTAAGTAAAAGGAATATGGTAATAGATTAATTTTCTAAAGAAATGAAAAAAAAAAAAATTAGTTTAAAGAGACATATTTGAAAACTAGGATCTTGGAAATACCACAAGAAATACATTTCTCAGGAAAAAAAATTGCACTTAAAAAAAAAATTAAAGAATTTTTCCTTATGTATATTTTTTTTTATTTATGAGTGGCTAAAAAGTGTGAACATTTTAATTACATATTTTTTGGAAGCAATCAAAAACGTAAGAAAATGTTTTAAAAATACAAAATTTAAGCTACGTATTTGCTAAAAAAAATTCGAACACTATTATTAAAATATTGTGATGAAATATAACGAAATAGTAATAGAATAATTTATAATAGTAAGTTAAAAAGAAATTATTAATTTCGTAGAAGATTTTGAAAACTAGAACCTAAGAAATAGAACATACGCAAAAGAAAATATATAATGTATTTAAGAAAAAAAAAACAGCACTCAAAAAATAAGGAATTTTTCCTTCTGTTTTTTTTTTTTTTTTTCTCTTTAAAAGTTGCTAAAAAATGCGCACATATTACTTAGATTCTTGGAAGTAATTTTAAAGTGAGAACATTTTGAAAAGGTTCAAACTTTAAACAACTTATTTGCTAAATGTGGATGAACTGCACTATTAAATTTGTCAATATTTTCGAAAATCAGTATGCGAAGAAAGATGCCAAGCCGAAGAGCCGAAACACTTTTTTCCGCGAAATGTCTGGATAATTAATTACCACCAAGATCAGTGACAAGGCCGCTCAAGTTAAGTAAGACGAAACGATTTTGATTAGTTAAAGAATATTTCCGAATTTCTTTGCGCGACAGCCATAAATCTTTGCTACCAGCGAGAAGACATTTTGCCTCTGGCCATGACTCAAGCCACTCTCACTGGCTGACAGATGTCCTTCTATAAGACCTATTAATTTTTTCCTCCCCCCAGTAACGACAACAATCATGGATTCCGTAACGACTCGGTCGCTTAACGACACCAGGCTGTCAACATTAATGAGGCTCTACCTCTGTAATTAATGAACCACATGACAAGTATTCCGCCTATGATAAATGATGTGTGAACTGTGCTTGGTCCAAGGTTTCTTGGTGATTAAATGCTCTGGTGATTTTTTCTGCGCCATCTTTCTTTTTCTGGCACGTAACGTCGTATTTATATCCATAATCTATTTGGACAGTGTCGGTGCGAATAACTTAAAAGTAGGAGGATCGGGTGTTCCATATTCTATGCACTTTTCCGGATGCCATTTTTTTGTTTCAGAATGAGAATGGAACAGGATCTTGTATATTTTGCCATTTTACTAAAAAGTCAAACCTTCCTGTATCCTTTTCTGTTTTTGTTGTCAGTAGTTAGTATTCTAATTTAGTACCTAATCTAAAAGAGAGAAATGAAAAATAATTTTAGTCAAAAACTTGTTGAATCGTTCCAATAGTCCTTTTCCCGAAAGTCAAACCTTTCTGCGTGTTACTGGTACTTTTTGTTGCTAGCTAGTAGTTAATATTCTGTTTTGATATTCAATCCGCTAAAAGAAAAATGACTTTCTATATTTAAAAAATATTACTGGTATTGTTTCGATATTAGGAAATTTCTCCGCCATTGGAAGCTGTGCTGCGATAACAAATGTGGCTTTTTATACAATGTTTTAAAGTCAAAATAGGACTGTTTCATAGTTTTGGCAGAAGCGGATTTACAATGTCGCTAATGACTCAATTACAAGGGGGCCCAGGGGCCCCCTTTCACATAGGGTCTCCAAAGAGGATTTAAGAATACATATGATAAATGTTTTACATAGTTCTGTGACAAACAAAGGGGCTCTCAAAAGTGCACCAAAAAGCACTGTTAAAAAATGTGTAAGATTTTTATTGTTAATGGGTGCAACGAAACACAACTTCTGCAGTAAGCACTGACGATTTTAAGAAAGCTTTATTATTTTTAATACAGAAGCCATGAGCTTCGACATACATGAGGACTGCGTACTATGCGCCTTGCCTCCTGACAAGTACAGGACAGATTTACGGCACAGAGAGGTTGAAATAACCATGATCAATGCTGGACTCGAACCCTCGACCACTTGCTTAAGAGGAGAAGACTCTACCTCTAGGCCACCGTGGCCTCCTAAACTCTAATTGTTTGAGGAAAGTTTCACGATAGCCTGTGTTAAGTTTCGTACCTAGAGTTAAAACTACGTAAAAAAAACTAGCGCAAATGCGTAATTTAAAGCAAATGCGTTAAGACAAGCATCGATGCAGAGCTCTTGAACTCTCATCAACTAAACCACGATGTGCCTTAACGGCTGAGTGGTAAAACGTGCTTGCTTTGAGAGCTTTCTGTAATAGGCAAGGTCCGGCTAAGATTTCGATTTCATCCTGGGTGTAATTTCCAATCATTGCGCTGTATAAATGTCTTGTGTGTACCTAAAAATAATTTAAGAATTTGTGCAAAGTTTATTGGTTGTGGGAAAGTATGAACCTGATAAAATTAAATAAACAAAGAGTTGAAAAACCACATGGAAAAAGCGATGAACAAGACGAAAAACAAAACAGCTGTTGAACATTTATGTATTATATTTTTAATTTTTTAAATTCTTATACTAGTATAGCAAAATATCAATTATTATGGAAGATATTTTTCCATATGTCATATAAAAATCATAGGCATATGAATGGCAGTTTCAAGTATTATAACCTTATTTATTTTCATACTTAAGAAAAGAAAGAAATCTAGAACTTATAAACGTTATTAGCTAATCTTTTAAAAGATTTGATATTTTGAATCATCAATAGTTAACTGTAAAGCAATTTGCACTTAAAAATGAGTACTCTTCCCCAAAACTCTGATAAAAGCTCTTTTTGCAAAGGTGTAACCTTTCAACCAATTTCTCTGAAAGTTTACAGATAATTCTTTAGTAACCTTACGCATAAACTGGTGAAACGTTATAACAAAAAACATTACTACAGTGTAACCTTCCCAAAGCGAT
>JAXGGA010011900.1:0-40688 GCA_038373865.1 Uloborus plumipes | reverse complement strand
CATGCAAATCCGTCAAAATTCGACATTCGAAAATTTTCACGAATCCAATACCTTCTTCTATATATTAGATATAGAAGACGGTAAAAATGGATGTATGTATATTTGTATGTTTGTATAATTCAAATTCACCAGTAGAAAAGCATCTTAAATGCGAATCTTTTAATTTTTTTCGAGAAGATATGGCAAACACGGAAAAGGAATGGTAATCCTTACTAGTAAAGCTAGTCGCAAAAGCAGAATTTTGTTCCTATCCGTAGCAGCAACAATAAAGAATTAGCGACAAAGATTAGAAAAATAAAATTGCATAATACGTATCAACTAAACTTGGTCTCGTGCACAATTTAAAGTCAGTTGAAAATTGCACAGCGTTACGTGTTCAAAAACAAAAAATAATCGTCATATGAAAAAATTCCGAGCAGCAGCAAAGATTAGAAAATCGAAATGCATAATGTGCATCAACTAAAACTGGACTCTCCTACTATTTAAAGTCCGTTGAAGATTTCACAGCATTACTTGTTTGACAAAAAGAAATAATTGTTATGTAAAAAAAAATCCGAAAATAACGGCTGCAAGAAAAATCAAAATGAATAATGTGTATCCACTAAACCTGGTCTCTCCTTCTAGTTAAAATCAAGTGAGTTTGCAAACATTACATGTTTGGCAAAAAAAAAAAAAAATAATAATAATAATAATAATTGCTGTAAAAAAAAGTTCAGAATATTCCTCCTTCTAAATTATTGCTTAGTACTTACCCATTGAAGTTGCATACGGTCATGGACGGCAAGTCAATTCTGTCTGGATTAGTCACTTTTACATCAAGGACCGTCTGGTATTTCCAGTACATTTGCATGAACAAGATAGATTGGTAAATAAATCCCAATAAGCACGCTATGAAGACAACAACGCGGATGACTCTTTTCGGTAAGTTACCGGCACTTGCAATCTGGGGAATTCCGGTAAGCATAGATTTTTGCAAAACATCGTTCACGAAATTTGTGAAATTTTCCTTCTTACGTTTAACCATTTTGGTCAAAGAAAACGGTTAAAAAGGACGCTTTTATACTTAGTGATTTTGATATTGTCGGTTTTGCAAAAGATAAGTGTTGAGAATAAATTTATCGAAGGATATATTTTGTGCTCTGAGAAGTTATCTTCATTTCTCTTTCAAAATATCTTTTGTATGAGACGTTGAAAAAAAATAACAAAATTTTATTTTTTCGTGGAATTAGTTTTATATTTTTACAATTTAATAGAATGAAATATAACCCTTTAAAAGAACGAAACTCTATAACATGTTATATTCAACACTAAGTCATGTTTATTGCAATGTCAATAAATCATTAAAATCCTTATTTTCTTTCACCATAGTTACAAACAGTTCCTGAAAAGAGTTTTCCAATTTTATTTCACGCGAAATATGTATGCCAGAATATATTTTGGTCTCAGGACTATGCATTGATTGCATGCAGTGATTGACCCTATTGGTACAAAAATTGCTTTGAGGGGGAAACTTTAACTGCTTTTACGTAACAAAATGTGTGTGAAGGTCAAATTGATGTGTGTGTAGTACATGTATTTCTGGAGTCTCGGGGTGGTGGGGGGGACGGGGGAGGATTTCAAAGTTTCTCAAGGGGAAAAAAGCAGCTTTTTTAACACTTCGCAGCAAAAAGTTTTACTTTTCTTTTGATCCAAATAAATAATTCATGAACTTGTAGTTTTTTAATTCGCCCGTTTCGTTTCTCTGATAAAATTTTAAAATTTTCTTCAAAACTTAACACATTTACGCGTTAAAACCGGTTTACATATTGCACAACAAGAATGAAAGAGGAATTTTTTTTTTTTTCCTTTTACGTAGTAAAGGAAATATTGTGACATTGAAAAAAAAATCACTTAAATTTCGGCCAAAATTTCTATTTTACTCACCCCTGAATGAATGTTGAGTCGTTTTCTCGACCTGACAAAAGGTGCATATGTACAGTCAAAGAAAAAAAAGAAACACTCGCTAGTATTCGAAGACTATTAACACTAGGGATACGTGTAATATGTTATTTTTTCAGGAATAATGTGCTCTACAAATTTATGTTGGTAAATTGTTGTTAAGGGGTCGTCTTCATATTAAAATCGGCATCAACTTTAAAATTTTCCACCAAAACCTCCCTTTTTTATCCCATATTTAGGATCAACAACATCATTTCATTTTGTATACCAAATCGTTTAAAATTTGCTCCAGCCGTTACTTCTCAATTAAACCGAGAAAAAACCATCGCGTAATGTTAAAAGTATTTTTGATACTTGTGCACATAATACCTAAACTACGTTAGGTGCGGCAAAGATTGTTTTTTTATATCAGAGTATGAACTAATCCAATAATAAAAACGTCCTTGACTTCTCAGATAAAATTTTAATTTTTTTATGAATTATGAAATTATAATTTGAAAAAATGATGATCTGGAACCATATAATATTTTGATGGAGAAACAATCCAGAAGTGGATTCGAAGGAGAATCCAAAATGGAGAATCAAAATATCCAGTAGTTTTTAAGATATGCAAAAAGATCCATTTTTCGTCCGTTTTAGGGACCATATACAATTGTGCAAACTGAAACAATAGCAGTGAATTTCTATGTAAAGAAATAGGAATATGCTTATCCACCAGTTGCAGAATATGCTTAGCGTTATTATATAGTATTTAGTTTTCAACAGTAATTATACGTTGAAAGAGAAACGGTTAATAAAACTGCTGAGAATGTTTTAAATCTGGTAGACAATCCAGTTTTTTGGCTTATAGAACAAATCTGCTTTCATGCAACACGCAGCAATTCGAAAAACTGTTTTCGTGGATCTTGAATTTCACATTAAAAGCGTTTTGGAAGTTTATTCAGAATAATCTTTGACGATTCGTTTTTTTTTTCAATTATGAGCCCTGGTTTTACATTATTGCCAATCCTAATACAGCAGTTTATATAGAAGCAAAGACTTTTAAAACTTAACCTCTCTCCAGATGGTATGTGCTGCCTGAGTTAGTGAGTAGATAAAAGTATGCATCTATCTTTGTTTTATCAAAAAGATGGAATGTTGCATTTTTTCACTTGAACTCTAGCAGTAGGATTTTTTCTCCTAAATTGCAAAAGTACCTAGCGACCGAGCCCAGCTCGGTTGAAAAAAAAAGAGGTGTGTAAAGTCGTGTTTTTTTCTAAAGTTCGAAGTATTTATTTAGATAAACTTGAAAAGCATTTTTATGCCCTCCCTAGTTGCACAAAAAACATAGTTCGACGTGGTTCCTACGTAGTTCGACGTTTTGAATCCCGAATTATAACGGATAAGGGTTCTAAAACATAGAACTACATCAAAATATATTTTGTGTCCGACTTTATTTTTCAATTTCATTTCTTTTCCTTTTTCAATTGTTTAAATAAGTTATTCATTGAAAAACAAGAAGTTCTGTCAAGAACTAAACGAGCCTACTTTTCCGTACATCGACATCGGCATTCTAGCATCTGATCATTATTCTCTTGATTATCTAAGACTAAAAATTATGTCAAACATACCTTTAAAAGCAAAATATACCTCTCTCATCAGATGAAATAGACACATAAAAAGTAAATAAATGAATAAATAAAGTTTTGTCACACCTTTTAAAGAATGTAACTGTTACAGTTCTTCCGTAGAAAAATTCCTCAATTGTTTTCAAAAAAAAATTAAAAGTACAAAGTACATCAAAACACATTTTATCAAAGAAAGAAAAAAAAAAGAAAAAAAAAGAAAAAAAAAACTCGTCCGTTGATAAAATGTCTCGAATTTCACTTTTAATCCGTTGCCAGTTGTTAAATATAAATAAAGAATAAAATGCCCTAGTGAATGAAACATTTTTGTTACAAAAAAAAATCGTCTGCCAAAAATAATAATAATAATAATAATAAATTCAATAAAACAAATGAATAAATAAACAAAAAATCGTCTGCACAGTCAGTCATTTTTTTTCGGACTGTTTACTCAAAAGTTATTAGGGGTGACAGCTTGCTTGAGCAGTTCAATGTTGAATGAAAAATTGTTCAAATCGGAAATGTAAATACGGGAATGAAGTATCCTTGAAAAGTTCTTTCCAACAAAAAAAAGTTTGTTCAAATCGGACTGTTCATTAAAAAGTTAGTATCGCGGGACCGGTTATTTGAACGGCTCAAAGTTGAACCAAAAATTGTTCGAATCAAAAAATCAAATACGGGAATGAGCTGTACTCGCCGAGATCTTTCCAACAAAAAAAAGTTTGTCCAAATCGGAATGTTCATTCAAAAGTTATTAGGGGGGGACAGACCAGTGGTCGGAAGTAGCGCGCTACAAGTAGCGAAACTACTGTAGTAGCTACATTTTTTAGTAGTTTGTAGTGTAGCGCACTACTTTTTAAAAAAAGTAGTGTAGTGAGTAGCGCGATACAAAAATGTTGTAGTTTGTAGCGATTTCATAAAACTACTTTCTAATGGAGCAAAAAAAAAAAAAAAAAAAAAAACAGAAAAAAAAAAAAAAGATTCAATTGCGTCTGACTGGCGCATATCGTACACGATTTCCTTTGCGAAAGCAGTGAGAAAAATGAATCATACAAATTCGAGCTGACCTCAGGCATATCATTTTGACGCCATACGTTCTATATGTTAGACGGCATTGGTTTCTTTGGCGTCACCATTTTCATATTCCGCCAATATTTGCATTGAATATAGTGTATGGCTGAGGAAGGAAAATTTATGAATGAGCGATAACTGAGTGTTAGTGTTTTATAGCAACCGAGAATGTCATGTATATGAATGCTTTAGCGCTCAATGCTCAATTGGATTATTGTTCCAATGTCCACCAAACATGGCAGCAGTTTTAATAGAAGAGGATACAAATTTGATAGAAGATGACAATATCGAGCTGCCCTGGCCGGCGTATAATAAATACTTCACAGTTATTGAAATGAGTTTCGTGCAAACTTTGCACTTTGAACAAAAAACTTTCTGTTTCTAAGTCATCCGCATACAATTTAAAACTGCATATTGAAGTAAGTTAAGCATTCTTAGTTATGTTTCACACTTCAGATAGCTTATTTATTAATATTTCATAATGAATACTAGTACCGTTTAGTATGTTTTTCATATTTCTTTAGTTTTGCTTCTTTAGTGATGGAGTATTGAAAAATATTAAAATAATAAAAATCAATTATTAAATATTTTTGACATCATTTGACACAATTGGAAAAACGTTTTCATTTCATTTTATCGGTGGCGTATTAATAGGGATGGTGTTCAGACCGAGACCCAACCCCCCCAAGGGCGTAGCCAGGACCCACGTTAGGGGGGTGCAAGCAGTGGCACCCCAATAGGAGGTCACTGTGACCTCCCAAAAAGTTCTTATCCGATACAAATTGGCTGATGAAATTTGAAAACAGTGAGACAGTATTGTAAGGCTGAACTTCATTTTATTTTATTTTTTTCTTTAATTAATTAATTAATTTATTTTTGTGATGCCTCACGTCTCTTTTGGTAGACATAGATAAGAATGCATTTTTTTAATCATTCAGTAAAGTTCTGAGTTTCATTCGGTAAATTAAAAATTTTCTCCTCAAAAACAGGCAAGCTTACTTATAATATTTCACCCTAAAATTTTTATTCTTCGCATACTCAGATTAAAAAAGTTGTTTTCATGCTAAAAGACAAATTTGGGTTTGGTACAAGGATCCGTGTTAGGTAAAGAATGAAGCTGATTTTCTGATGTGGCGCCAAGGACTTAAAACTTATTGGTGGGAGAGGAGGCGAAGGGGGGGGGGGAGACTCTCAATGACCGAATGAAATTCCAAATTTCACCGAGTAATAAAATACGAACTTCTTTGTCTGCACCAGAATGTTACAATGAAAAGCAGGAAAGGGGACAAAATCGTTTGTCAAAAAAATAAATAAAATGGGAGGTCACAGTGACCTCCCATTGACTCTGATCTAGGGGGGTGCAGCTGCACCCCCTAGCTACGCCTTTGCCAACCCCCTTGAAGCTCAAAATTAAATTCCTACAATGAAAATTCAATTTTTTTCGCATATGTTTTTGAAAAGTAGCGACTACTTTTCAAAAGTAGTGTAGCGCGCTACATTAAAAAAAAAGTAGTTGTAGCTGTAGTTAACTACATTTATAAGAAAGTAGTTGTAGTTGTAGTTCACTACAAAAAATATGTAGTTTTTCCAACCACTGGGACAGACAGACCGACCGACAGACCGACCGACAGACACACAAATTCCCCATCTCAATACCCTACTTTCAAATTTTTAATTTTTCGATATTCATTTTACCTCTTTATTTTTTTAACTTGGCGATATTTTTTGGACTTGGCGATATTTTTTTTTAACTTGGCGATTTTTTTTGGACTTGGCGATATTTTTTCGATGCATTAAGCTACTTTTAATACTTTTTTTGTCTTTCTTTTATTTTTAACGGGAAAGTAGGCTAAAAAGATTACTGAGCAATATTTTTATCGAAATACAATTCAAAAGCAAAATAGCAAAAAATGGAAAATATCGTAAAAGATTTTTTATGTTTTGGAAACAATATTCAAATCCACCATACTTCGACGTCAATCTGTATAAATTTTAATTTAGCAAAAAAAACAGAAAACATCGTGAAACATTTTAGAATGTTTTGGAAATAATTTTCAAAACCCGCATACTTCGACGTCAATCTGTATAAATTTTTATCCAGAGACGAATTTAGCTCCATGCCGCCCCTAGGCAGTTAAAAAATCTGCCCCCCCCCCCTCATATAAAAAAGTAAAATTCCTCGACTCGAAAAATGTAACTAAAGTCTCTAAAAAGTTTAGTTTTCTGAAAATTAAAATTATCCATCTCCTGAAGAAAGGATGAAGTTTCACATTATTTAATTTTGCACATTTTTACTGTGCCCATAGGCTTTTTACCGTTTTAGCGTAAGAAACGATTCCCATTACTCCAATTTAAATAATATTTACAGCATGTGTTGTATACATATTTACATATATCAATTAATAAATTATTATTATTTTCTCTTAGCCCTTTACAGTTTTATAAAATTTGTTCTCTTTCATTGTCTGAAGTCGTAAAACGGTTCCTTATAATGACAACGCAGATGAATTACTATGACATGTTATAAGCATGATTTAGACCTAAAAGTCACAGTATAATAATATAAAATGGATAATAGAAATAAGCAGTAAACGAGACTTGTTTCGAATGTTAAGCATGGTTCACTAAGACCAGCATATTTACTTTCAGAATAAACTGCCTTCTTAGAGTTTTTGCAATATTAGACATCTTTCGCCCAAAAAAACGGTTTGATTAAAAACGATTACGTTCCGAACAACTTATATTTATTCTTTTGCGTTATTTTGATGAAAATCGTGTTTCGCTATCGAATATTTAACTTTGTTATTTAACACGGAAAAAAAATTAAGCTCAGTGACTAAAGTCCTACCATGCCCATCTCAGTTCAAGTGACCAAGGGCTCTGGGTTGCGGGACAAATGCACACATCTTCCAGTTTGGAGATTGGCCAAATGCGAAACAGCAGGGTTTAGTTCCCACGCACTCTCGTTACTCGTATAGCTGAATCTTCGCTGATCACTTAACTTCAATGTTTTGTGCATTGACCATTTTATCATCGCTGTCATCTTTATTTATAATAGCATTATTACCCTGTTAATTGGTTTTATTTATGAATCTACGATTTCATTCCTCTTTGTCATACATTCACTGACATAATAAGTTTCTTACAAACTCCTCACTTTTTGACGGCATTTTACTTTTAAACTGTTATTGAATTACATTTCAAAATGTCCAAAGTTTCCATTTTTGAAATCTGCCCATTCTAAAACTATGTATCTTGTTTTAAAACTCTTTATTCTTTGATTTTTAATTTAGCACGTAAACTGTAAGAGCCAATCAGACTTTTAGGCTCGTTACTCAGCTTTGTTTGCATCCAAAACTCAATATTAACAGAAAACAATTTTCAAATAAAATAATAAAGTGCAAAAGAAAAAATACACTTCAAACACTCAAGAAACCACAAATGGATAAATTTCAGTATGAAACCAAAAATCGTTGACAAACTCCAATCTTGTTGCGACTTCTCTCCAAACGCAATTACACCTAATATTCTACAATCGAGGTCCGCTTTTTAGCCTACTTTCCCGTTAAAAATAAAAGAGACGAAAAAAGCATTAAAATTGGCTTAATGCATCTAAAAAATGTCGCCAAGTCCAAAAAATATCGCCAAGTAAAAAAAATGGTAAAAATCAAAAAAACAAAAAATGAAATTAAATATCGAAAAAATTTAAAAAATTTGAAAGTAGGGTATTGAGATGGGGAATTTGTGTGTCGGTCTGTCGGTCGGTCGGTCGGTCTGTCGGTCTGTCTGTCCCCCCCTAATAACTTTTGAATGAACATTCCGATTTGGACGAACTTTTTTTTTGTTGGAAAGATCTCGGCGAGTACAGCTCATTCCCATATTTGATTTTTTGGTTTGAACAATTTTTGGTTCAACTTTGAGCCGTTCAAACAACCGGTCCCGCGATACTAACTTTTGAATGAACAGTCCGATTTGAACAAACTTTTTTTTGTTCGAAAGATCTTTTCAAGGATACTTCATTCCCGTATCTACATTTTCGATTTGAACAATTTTTCGTTCAACATTGAACCGTTCAAACAAGCTATCACCCCTAATAACTTTTGAGTGAACCGTCCGATTTAAACAAACTTTTTTTTGTTCAAAAGATATCGGCAAGGATGCTTCATTACCGTATTTAAATTTTCAATTGGGACATTTTTTTCGTTCAACATTGAACCGTTCAAACAACCTTTCCCCACCTAATAACTTTTAAGTGAACCGTCCGAATTGAATAAACTTTTTTTTGTTCGAAAGATCTCGGAGAGGCTCATTCCTATATTTCACTTTTCAATTTGAACCATTTTTCGTTCAATGATGAACCGTTCAGAAAAAATTTTAACATGAGCGCCTACGGAGAAATTTAAATTGAATGTTGATTCTGAACTTCAAGGCGGATTTCCTTCAAACTAACTTTGTAAGAAAATGGTTTTGATAAATAATGTATTGTAAAGTACTTTTCTGAATAATCTTCTGTGAGGACTCTGATTCCGACTCCGACTCCGCAAACATGGCGGAAATGCATTCTCAGAAAAAATGACTGACTGGGCAGACGATTTTTTGTTTATTTATTTATTTGTTTTGTTTAATTTATTATTATTATTTTTTTTTATCAGACGATTTTTTTTTTGTCAACAAAAATTTTTCATTCACGAGAGCATTTTATTCCTTATTTATATTTAACAACTGGCAACGGATTAAAAATGAAATTCAAGACATTTTATTAACGAACGACTTTTTTTTCTTTCTTTGATAAAATGTGTTTTGAAGTTCTTTGTAGTTTTATTTTATTTATTTTTTTTTCTTTTAAAAACGATTGTGGAATTTTTCTACGGAAGAACTATAACAGTTACATTCTTTAAAAGGTGCGACAAAACTTTATTGACTCGTTTATTTACTTTTTACGTGTCTATTTTATCTGATGAGAGGGGGTATATTTTGCTTTCAGAAATCAGCTTTAAGTGCTACAAAGATATGTTTGACATAATTTTTAGTTTCAGATAATCAAGAGAATATTGATCAGATGCTAATGCCGATGTCGATGTACGGGAAAGTAGGCTCGTTTAGTTCTTGACAGAACTTCTTGTCATCTTCATAATATGTGTAAAAGTAAACATTTCTAAATAACAAGGAAAGGATTTCGCTATCGAAAATGAAAGAACGCTAATGTTTTTCTCTCAACAATAAAAGAACATGGTTAAAGCAAAAGTTGCCGCCCCTGAAAATTTGCCGCCCTAGGCAGATGCCTACTCTGCCTATTGGGAAATTAGGCCCTGTTTTTATCCCTCGTGCTCTCTAATCTCTTGATGTTTCGGAGGACGTTACGATTGGCAACACTTCGCCATTGTTTACAATTTATCGGTAAGGCGTGAGGAAGCAGATTGAACTTTGATGGAATTCGAATTAAAGATAAGTAACTTAAAAAATGCGTATAATTTTTTGAATCTTCTCTTATTATTACTTCAGTATTCTGTGTTAAAGAATGATGTTTACTAATTCATCCCTTATGTTCAAATTAAAGCGTCTGTAATTATTTTACGTTGTAATACTCAAGTATTTTAATTAATATGAATGATAGTTTTGAGATATTTTCTGAAGCAGTTATTGTATTTAAACATCAGCCGATTCCACATCGCTGCTGAATGTAATGGATTATCTTGGAAGTCGTTACTTTCTCTTAAATACTATCGGCTAATTGATTTTTGATCTCATTCAGTTCAGTTTTCTTCCAGTCCCACACTCCCCTACCCCCTCGAGTTTAGCTTCAAATTAAGCTTAAAATTTGAAATTTTATTCAAGCTCCATATGTAGCTATTAATTGAACCTGTGCATTTGCAGAGTCAGAAAAAATCAAGCGATTGTTTGCATGTGTCTCATAGCAATGAATAATTAATTTAGAATAAACATGAACTGAGTGCTGAAGCTAGTTGTCATAGCTACGTATAAATAATAGTAAAGAATCAACAATGTCATACTGTGAAATATTAATAAACATCTAAACAGTGGTTAGGAATTTTGAGAAATAAGTCACACAAACAAGTGAAGAAAAAACACATAATATGTTTGCAAAACAAATAGAGCCGATGTTTATGTCGAGAGATTGGGGGAAGAAAAGAAACAACTGGCATCTTTCTGTTTACAGATATTAATAGGAGAATTACGTCTACAAAATCTTACGTTTGTTGTTTAGGAAGAA
The DNA here is from genome assembly GCA_038373865.1 of Uloborus plumipes. Taxonomy (NCBI): domain Eukaryota; kingdom Metazoa; phylum Arthropoda; class Arachnida; order Araneae; family Uloboridae; genus Uloborus; species Uloborus plumipes. The sequence continues at coordinate 29,843 of JAXGGA010011900.1, read as the reverse complement.
ATCAAATTCATGGAGGAAACAATGTAATATAATACTGTACAAATTTATTTATTTTTTTTTTTTTTTGTTAAAAAATCCTATATATTGTACTTGAATATGCAAACTGTTACAAAAGATTTCAAATAGCTCAGCAGTAAACTCAATTTTTGCTTTAATTATAATTTACATGCATTCTTAAAATTTGAATTCCGGGCATTAAAAAACGTTTTATTCATTTTAGATTTAGAATTTTAAAGATTTTTGTTCCTTGTTTTACACGGTTGCATTATTACTAACATTATGACTTTTCAGAAAGTTAATTTTCTTCATGTCAGCAATTAAATCAGCAATAAAATGCTTTCTGATTTTTCAAATCAAGTACTGTTGTGCAATATACTTAAAGTGTAAAACAAAGTAATGTTTGTAGAAGCAAATTTTTAATTCATTCACTTTTATATTGTCAGAGTTAAGAGTCTAAATTTTTCATATTGCAAATGACAAACATGTTTTTCTGTAATCAACGTAAGCATTAATTAAAACCAAAGATTTCATAAAGATTTATTACTTAATGATGAACAAATGTTTTTACAAAATTATCAACTCTTACAATCTGTGCTTTGCCATCGCTTTTTCCCTATAAAATATCGATATAGATACTAAACTAATCTATTTTGACTCCTTAAATCTGTCTACAGTTCTTATGCCATGGAATTCACTATTAACGAATCTCGAAAATCCACGTTTAAGCGACTTATAAGCGATTGAAGTTTGAAAAAGTTAAATTTTTTGCTCAACTGTTAAAATCGTTATATCATTGCTGTTCAAATCAATTTCAAATGCGACATTTCAAGCCGAGGCTTAGCTCGGTAAACCTTAATTGTAACTTTTCTTGTTTCAAAATACTATGGTAGTTTTGCGATAACGTTAGTATTTAGTTTAGTAGTAGCCTTGGGTATTTGATTTTAATATAGGGTATCACTTTTGTAGTAGTTGTAAAAGTGAACGTGTCTTTGATCTCTTTGAAAAGTTGTCAGAACGACGGCAGTTGATGGCGATGTCGTGCAAACGTACAAGATTTTACAATTTTTATTTATTTTTTTTTTTTTTTTTTGCGGAATTCCGCACGGGTCACCTAGTCTTAGCATAAATCAGTAAAGAAAAATACATTAAAAAGTAGTTTAAATATAATGTTGTTAAAATTTGCAAAATTTAAAGTACATTACCAATATTATTGTTGACATGCATGTCCGTCAACATGTTTCATTACTTTGGTGTAAACAACCCGTGCACGATTTCTGCCAAAGACTCGAAACTTCGTCCGTCGACTATGCCGACGATTCGCAATGTTATTATTTTTGTCCGTCCATGGGATAATTTTTCAATAAAACACAAAATAAAGTTTTAGAAAGAAATATTTGATTGAAAAACTAATGCCCGCCCAGGCATGTGAGGTAGAAGATTCAAGCCCAATCTGAATTTTTACATTCTCCAGCATGTTGGACAATATAATTTTGAAGTACTGCAAGCATAATAAATTTTCTTAGACTGAAGAAGGGATCATACGCAATAAACTATTTATTCATTTATTTTTCCAACAGGAGGCTTTAACCCCCAAAACCTTGGGAAAGCTTTTTCTAAGTTTTGGGAAATCAAATTTCTGGAAAATATCCCAATGTACACTGTGAAAATTTGGTATTGATGCCTTGCTCGAGTTAAGCAGTATGTTATTTATGTTTTGGATTAAAGTATTTTTCTTTTTTCCAGTTTTTACGAATCAAAGAGGAATATCACCGAATTTTTCATGCAACAATTTTGATGTGTTGATATCTTCAATCTTATCACAGGTAAGTGATATTATGTTTCAAGATGTGGCTACTAGCTTCTTTTGCTTATCAGGACACCACTCAGTGATAGCTCACAAACAAGTTTCTGAAACATGATCAAACTTAATAACATGACTACATGGGCTCGCCTGAGTCGTCAGCCTAAATTGTTACAAGTAGCAAAACTACTGTAGTTTGCTATATTTTTGCGTAGTTTCTAGTGAAGCGCACTAGTTTTTAGAAAAAGTACTGAGTGAGCAGCACGATATACAAAAAATAGTAGTTTGAAACCATTAGTGAAGACTACTCTTAACATCAGTGGCGGCGAGTCGGGGGGGGGGCGAGAGGGGGCAACTACCTCCCCACTTTTTCGCCATCGAGGATCGCTTAAGCGTTTTTAAGATTTTGATTTCGAAAAATTTCTAGAGAGATCAGCTAAATTTTGAAGTTACCAAAGGTAGCTCAAAATTGTAATTTGAAGGCTTCAATTTCAAAAAAAATTCTCGAATACACCTTCCTTCCCCTGTCTTCAAAGATACTTTTAACTTGTGTTATTAAGACTCCAGTTTATGTATCTGTATCTTTTATGCGAAATGAAAAAAAAAAAAAAAAAAAAAAAAAAAAAAAAAAAACAAAAAAAAAAAAAAAAATACAAAAAAAAAAAAAAAAAAAAAAAAAAAAAAAAAAAAAAAAAAAACCTTTACCCTTACATCAATATAAAAAGACCAGCAATGAAAATTGCCTTTTTTTTTTAATACGTCAATTTAATAAAAAAAATATTCCGGGGTTATCGTCCCTTATAAATCGAAATCTCGCCCTCCCTATTTAAAATCACATAACATAAGCAAAATTAAAAGTTTGAGTGTTAAGAATTCATCAAGCTATAAAAAAAACAAAAAAAACAAACAAATGATTGTGTGTGGGTAGGATGGAAGAGGAACAGGAGGGAATCGGAACATCTCCAACTCCCCACTGCCTCCTTTTAAAATCTCATCTCAAAAAGTTAGCTTGTGATATAACCAACTTCTTTAATACTTTAACTTTCACCAAGAGTCCTTCATGTGAAAGATCCCAAAATTTTTGCTAAAAAAAAATCAAAATTTCCGTTTTTCAAACAAAATGCCAGTTTTGACAAAGTTTTTAAAAGGGGGAAGAACTACATGCTTATCCCTTTGCTTTACATCATCCAAGGCACTGCCCAAAAGTTTTTTTTTTTTTTTAAAGATTTTAGCTTCGAAGAAGATTGGCCCGGGGACAAATCGTCCCTTGGATGGAGTTAGTTCTCTAACCTTTTCCTCCCAATTCCCCGAGAAGGGAGCGCTTGCCATAATTATATATCATCAGGCGCGGATCCTGCAGGGGAAGGAGTCAACGGCGCGGGGGGGGGCAAGGGGACTCTTGATCCCCTATTTCCCTATAAACGACCCAAAATGCCCTATCTCAAAACTCTGTTCAGTTCTTGCAGCATTTTTTTTCTTTTCTTTTTTTTTTTTTTTTGAAACAACATTATAAAAATCGGTAAATAAAAAAAAAAACAAATTCGCCAAACACCCCTCCTGGGGGGCACCACGAGACCCGCCCTCCGACCCCCAGGGGGCGGCCCCGCTGAGGGGAAACACCTCGGGGACGGGGGACAAAAATGGCGCGGCGCCCCAACGAACATAAAACTGGAAATCAGGGCCAAACTACCGGCGGGGGTGGCACCCCCCCGGGGGGGGCCCTCCGGGTGGGGGGAACTAGGTCTAGGGGGGGGGGGGGAGAAACACCCATCGCGCCTCACACGGCGGGGACGTGGTGCCAATACCGGGGGATCAATCGACGAAAAGACACAAAACACACCTGCCCGGGGGGGGTCACGGACGCGATCCCTGCCGCACGACCCCCCCCACTCCCCCTCACAACATGCGTTTTTAGCCCGCACAAAATTGCACCTTCCTTGACCCCTCTCTCTTTCCGGGAAAAAATGACCACCCCCCCCCCCCCCCCCCCCTTCCCCCCCCCCCTTTCCTAAACCAGAAAACTGAATCCCCGCCTTTTCCTCCGCCACTAGTTAATAACTGCGTTTTTTAAAAGGCAGCTACTAGTCCCAAAGCAATTTAATTTATAGGGGATGAGACGAGAACTTCCCATCCGACATAGGCTCTACTTATCTCTACCTCTCCTACTTACTTATGTCATCAAAGAGAGTGTCCAAACATTCAAGGGTTTTACAGCCTTTTTTACAGCTTCTAAAAAAAAAAAAAAAAATGTTTCTTGCACCTCAGTCACGTTTTTATCACCACTCTCGCGCCCCACCGCACCCCCCGCCCCTACCCCCCAGCCACTCCGCCAACTGCTCTTCCCCGCCCAACCCCCGCCACCGCCCCGCCACACGCACTGCTATAACTAACATTAGCTTTAATAGCAATAATAATAAAAACAAGGTTTTTTTTTTTTTTTTTTTAACAAATTCTCATTGAGGTGCAAAATTTTACTTAGTTATGTCAGCCTGAATGCAATGATATACAAATTAAGAGCGTGGCCTAAAAAGTATTAGCTGGATCCTTACCTATTAGAGACGACTTGGTTGCAGGCGCTTTTATTCTAGAATTCTTGAGAATTTTTAGAATAAACCAGATCACTCATTATATGTCGTTATACAAAAGTTGATTATTTGCCACAATGTATTACAGTGCACTCTCACTTTATACGCCACCTCCGGCGCGGCCGCCGGGCGAGGCGGGGGGGCGTGGGGGGCGCAGTCTGTGCGGGGGGGGGCCGCGCGGTGGGAGGGGTGGGGGATGGGGGCGAGGGCGGGGGGCTATGCGCCTTTTTCACATATATCCGGACGATTTTTTTGAATCGGGTCTTCCAGCAGCCATTCCCCATCAGTCTGGCCCTCAAATATGAATGCAGAGTATCAATTCGTTTATTCTGCGCGTCACTTCTAAAGAATAAATAATTTCACGATTATGCGCCCGAAAATTTTCTCCTTTTTAAAAAGTTATTTAGAAATAAAAAAAAAAATAAAAAAAAACTAACAAAAATGATAATTTGAGGTTTTCTTTATAAAAAAATTAAAAAAAAAATTAACGCCATTTTTCTTTTACTGTCTTCTTCTAATCTTTTCACCATTGATTGCTCACGGAAAAGAAGACAGGCATTTTTTTTTTTTGTCGCATTGAACTAGAGCTCTCGTGAAGAGGCTGAGAGGGGAAACACTGTCCCTTATGAACTAGCATCATCTTGAAACCAACGCCGCAATCAACATGAACTATGAGCTCGTGAGAAGATAACAGCGACAATTGACGTAGAGAGGGAAAAGAGGAGGGACCAAGTGGAGTCGAAGATCTGGGACAACCAATTATCTATATTATCGCATCCGGTTTTAAAGATAACAGTTTGTAATTAGGTATGCTACAATTTTTGTTTTCTCTATATCATTGTAGTTACATTCCAGTAATTGCCAACCCGTAATAATATATCCCTTGTCTATAGAAACATTCTTATTCGTTCTCTCATTAGAACCTATGTTGCATTTTAGTCCTTTAAATAGGCTTGTTCCCTTATACGTCTCTCTCAATTATGCGCCTTTTTCTGTTGGTCCCTCGGGCCGTCGTATAAGTGAGAGTGTAGATTGTAATTTATTAACAAACAAATTTGTGTTTGTAATGCAGAAAGTTTTGACATGTAAATCTGAGATTTAAAAATTGCCAGCCTAACTCAACAAAAAAGCTTAAATTTTTGACAGTGAATTACAACTTCGGGATTCAGATAAGGAGCATGTTTGACTTATTTCCTCTGTGCATTTTTTTTTTTTACAAATGAAAGATATTGTTTACAATAGTCATTAAATTTATCTTCCTAGCCGCTTGTTACTAAATAGGAACAGTTTAGTTTTAAATAATTTCATAGGCGTCACAGAGGTCTTATTATTGGGGGGGGGGGGGGGGACATTGATCTCATTTTGGCTTCAAAAATTTCATCGTGCGGTATGAAAAAGATCTGTAATTTGGGTAGCTAGAGGGAAGGCGTCTATTCCCCCCCCCCCCACGGGTTTTAGAAACGATTTGTGTGCAAAGATTTACAAAGGTATTTTGTTTTTTATTTTCTTATTATGTATACTGAGTATGTTCCCCCCCCCCCCCCCACCGTAAACTTGAACTGGTGAGCCTGCTACAAAATGCTATGTGGCGTACTATAACACATAGATATCTTATCATTATTATTTCACTTTTGATCTTTTTAAATGAATTGGAGTTAACATACCTATTGTCTAATTTTACAAATTCAAGCAACATGAAAAATAAGATGAGACTGTCTCATCTTATTTTTACTTTTTTATTACAGTGAACTCTCACTTATAAACCGCCTCATTTATGCGCCCTTTTCACTTATACGACGATTTTAAATGGTCCCAGCACATTCCATAGGAAAATAACGATAATATCATTCGTTTGTGCGTCGCTCTAAAGATAAATATTTCACTTATGCGCCGAGTTTTCCGTAAAAAGTAAACAAAAATTATTATTTTATTTAAAAAATAAGCATTTTTCTTCACTTTCCCCTTTAATCCTTCGCCTATTGCTCACGGAAGACATTTTTTCCGGATGAACTAGAGTTCGGAGAGGAACAATTGCATATTATGCATTGTTTTAAAGGATAAGTTTGTAATTAGGTGACTACAATTTTTGTTTTCTCCTTATCATTGTTGTTTCGTTACTGTAATTGCAAATCCGAAGTAATATGTCCCTTTTCAATAGAAACATTCTTATTTTTTTCTGTTATTAGAAACTAGGTTGCGTTTTAGTCCTTTAAATAGGCTTGTTCACTTATGCGCCTTTTTTAGTTGGTCCCTTGGGCCGGCGTATAAGTGAGAGTTCACTGTAAAAATTTAAAATATTTATTCCAAAACTAGACCAAAAACATTTCTCCGACTGTTTTTGCTGAGGATGAATTTTTTTGCAATTATTTTTGAATCGACATTGTCCAGTACATCTTTGTGGACATAACACATTGCAACGTGGTTTAAACGTTTTTGAGTCATTGTTGACCTCAAATATGATTTGAGTTTCCTTAAAGCACTGAAACTTCTTGCAGCCTCGCAACTGGAGGCTGGAGTTTTGCCGCTGGCCTAACACTGCGGCCCAAGACGCGACATCTGACAAGGGCCCGAACAGAACACCAGGGTCGAGGGCAGGGGCGGAAACAAGAGGGGGGAGATGGGGGCGATCGCCCCTCCCTTGAGGGGCTCACCAATGATGAATTTTCAATATTGAAGTTCAAAAAAGACATTTTTTGACCATCTTCGATTCTAGCAGAAGAGAGGTTTAGAGCTCTCCAAAGGATAAGTTTTGCAATTGAAGTCCAAAACATGTGAGGTGAACATTTGTAAACCAAAATGTATGGTAAAGGATACGTAACAAAATCACAATCGCCCCTCCCTTGAAACATTTCTAGATCCGCCTTTGGTGGAGGGTCATCTGTATTTTGTTGATTACTATAGAAAGCAGCACAATGGGAATCGGAAGAAGAGATGCTTCACGGAACATATTTGCCAATCACTACTATTCCAGTCAAAAAGCGAAAAACAGCCAGAATGCTCGTTAACAATTTGTCCTAATACGAAAAAGAGCCGTTTTTTGCCAAAGGAAAGAGACTAGTAATAAAAGTGTCGTCTGTACAGCTTGTTGGGAACCCCGTTTTCTTCAAGTCTGGCTGAGAGACATTGCGAACCCTTATTACCTATCCGCGACTTAAGTTCGCGATTACCTATCCATCTTTCTTCTTTTGACAGTCGACAGTCAACTGCGCTATCAGGGAAAGAAAGAACGTCTATTGAAAGGACAGTTGGTAACAAAACGCTTTCTTGACGTCTTCCCTTGCAATGAAAAATGGTTCATCATTTCTAAGTAACTAAAAGCGACCATTTTAATAAAAGAAAGACGTCGTAGAAATATCTCAGAAAACCACTTAAACTTTAAAAATTCAGAGTTCAGTAGAGATTCTAAAGTTTGGGTTTCAAAACTTTTTGCAAACATAGAAAAAAAGAATGAAATTTGAAATACAGTATGAAATAAAGGTTTGATTGATCATACAAATTTCAAACAGCTAAAATATTACTAAAAATTGAAAAAATAAAAAATATGTAAAATTAGAGAGTTGAGAAGAAAAATTTTCAAAGGAGGGGATTTGCCCCAAAATTAAATAGCTAACTTTACTTTGTTCGATTATTGTCTACATAAGAACTTTCTTTTTTCTGAAATCAATGTATCACTTGATTATTGATTTATTGTAACGTGTGTCCTCTGAATTTTTAAGTGAACTTGTGAAAAAATATTGGGGGGATGGGAACCTCTTGCCGGGGGACGTGATCTTCGATCCCCACTTATCTTGCCGCAGATGGGAAGTGACATAAAATTAAATACCTTACTTTATTTTATTCTTTAAAATGTCTTCATACGAAGAACTTTCTTTTTTCAGAAATCAATGTATCAGTTGATTGTTGATTTATTGTAACGTGTGTCCTCTTATTTCTGAATTTTTAAATTTTTAAGTGAAACTTGTGAAAAAATATTGGGGGGGGGGGGAGGACTGTCTCCCTCTTCAAAATTATTGGGGGAGACGCGTCCCCGAATCCCCATAGGCCGTGACGCTCGTGATTAATTTTATTATTATTATTACATTTAGTGATTTAAAAGTATGTTTACCATTATGAAACAACCCTTTCTTTTTAATCCAATAACAATGTAATAATTCAAATTATATTCACAAGTATTTAATTTTGTTAAGTACAATTTTAATAATTTAACTGCAAGAAATTTTCGAAAAATGTTGCACAAAAGTATAAATAACATTTTTGTGGGTTTATTAGTTTATGATTTAAGTTTAATTTTTATGATTCTACTAAATGATTAATTGAAAAAAAATCCTTTAATGAATAACAGTGTGTAAAAAATCATGATTAAAAAAAAATAAATCAGATTTATTTGATTCAAAGCATTTTTTTTTTTTTTTGTATTTAATTTGTTAATTTGGATTAAAGAAAATAAAACAAAACGACTAAAACTTTCGTTATAAATTACTTTACAGTTATAAACATAATTAATTTGATGTTTCAAAAAATTCACAACTATTACAGGGTGCGCCAGAGAAACTTACTTTTTTGAAATGTCAATAAAAACAAAACTACTTAAGTTATTGTTTTAATTCTTTTTTTATTTGAGAATACAATATCCCATTTTTTTTTTTTCATTCAGTCTTGAAAATGACATCGGTTAAATGATGACCCCCATTGAGCATACACTGATTAAGACGATTTTTAAAGTTTGTGATCACTCTTTGCAGCATATCAATTGGTATGTTGGCAATTTCGTCGCGAATGTTATTCTTGAGGTGAGCTATTGTGCGTGGTCGATCAAAATAAACCAGGGGTTTCAAATAACCCCATAAAAAAATCGCACTGCCCCCAAATCTGGGGAGCGTGCTGGCCATGGGAGATCGCCTCTGAGAGAGATGAGGTGGTCGGGGAAATGTTGTCGCAACAAATTCATTGAATCTCGTGCTGTGTGTGCTGTGACTCCATCTTGCTGAAACCACACGTCCCTAATGTTCATTTTTTCGAGGCTGGGAAGGAAGAATTCCTCGATGCGCGCGTTGCGTATCAGTAACTGAGCGACCGTTCGAAAAGTAGCTTTCGACGGCAAAGGCGCGCTGTTCTTTTGACCATAGTATGATGGCGACTAATTAAAGGGAAAACAAAACTTGGAGATTTCCCGCTCCAGATGCGCCCACTCTCGGTTTTCTACGTAGCCAATTCACCGCGCAGGAATTTTTTCAAAAAAGTAAGTTTCTCTGGCGCACCCTGTATATTTTGAATGTTACTTCGCCAAAAAGCTTTTATAACATGATTCAAAATCAATTTAATACACATGAATATGATTTACAAATTCAAAATAGATGGCATAGTAGTTCATTATAAATGCATAGAAACAAGAAAACAAATAAATTGGTCATTGGTATTTCTATAGGCTGACTTCTTTTGCATTGAAAATTGCTTTTTTTCTAACCCTGAAACACATTATCTACAGTTTTCTTTTATGAATAAAGATGGAATTTTAAAATCAGGCAGCTACCCATTTTTATTTGCCCGCTTTCTGGTTAAAGTATAATTCACTGCTTATGTTTAATTATAATTATACTGTTTATTTAATGTGTAATTATAGTTAAAAAAATTCTATATACTACTACAATTCATGATTATTTTTTAAATCTTTTTTTTTTCTGAGACGCTTTAAATTTTTTTGCAATAATTCATAATTGAAACAATATTAATTTTAAATTTCCTTTTTCAAATTTGTTACAAAAATACTCCCATTATAGCAAAACGGGCCTTTTTTATAACTTTTCTGCACACTTATTATTATTATTATTATTTTAGCTTAGTACTTTAAAATTTCCTTTATGTTTTCATTGAAGAAAAGCCCTGAATACAGTGCAGACTAACGTAAAATAATCAACTTATTTAAAATTTTCTTCGAATAAATTTTTTTTTAATCTGGGTGAGTAGAGAGAATTTGAATAGATTTGACTTTTCATGGACATTTTCAGTTTTCTCTTGCAGTTTTAGTTTTTCAAATATTTAAGTTTGGAGTTAAAATATCATGTTTTAAAGATAAAAAATATTCAGATTTTAGAAAATCCTTTAAAAATATAAGACAAGTTGAACAAGCTCATGGAAGCGATCTTTTGAATATCGTATTCCCTGGGGTAAACGCAGAGGTGCTTACTGCTTATAAGTTAAAGAATTTATAAATTGCAGATTTAGTGCATACGGGGTACCCCTTCCTCTCTTCAAGTTTTACCACCTTTTTAACAAAATAAACTACTTTTAAGAAAAGAAGAGTAAAATAACCAACGTCTTTTGAAAATGATCAGAAATATGTCCCTCTTCCAAAATTATCAACAGAATGAATTCAAATTGAAATAGTTTAATTCTTATGATCCCTAAGTCCCATGTGATAGTGTTATTAGTATTTTTTTCAACTTAAAGGATTTAGGAAATAAATTTTCAATTTTCAGATTCACTAAATTCATAGAAACATTTTTGTTGCAGAGCAACCATATGCAAGAACATAATACAGTATAAAATGCTCCCTCGAACTGTTTTGTGGCTCATTTTAGCCTTCACCAGGGCTGTGGAATCTAAAGCGAATTGATTTGGGACAAAGAAGTCAGTCTTTCAATTAAATGCTTTAAAATTTCAGGAGTCTATCATTGTCCCTTCAAGTTTACAACTCTGCCAGGGCTCCGGAGTTAGAGTTAAAGCAGTGGTGTAGACGGGGGGGGGGGCTCTATTGATTTATTTGAGTTTAGTGTCCTCCTACTTTACTTTATAAAATTTTAACACAAGCTTTCACCCACTTTTTTTTTTTTTTTTTTTTTTGCTCATGCTTCTGTAAGCATTCCTCCATTTTTTTTTCTGGAACTACGCAGTGAAATCGAATGTTTTTACCTTCCAGGAGCAGGAGTCTTATTTTCGATCTAACTTCACATATTATGAACCTTGAAAGGAAAACTTTGTTTTCATATAGCATTATGTACTGTCATCCCCGTTTAATCGGGTCATGGATCAACGAATACCCCGCTTATACGAATAAAATATCTCGGAACCGATGCCATAGACGTAATGTTAAAGATCCCCCCTTAATCGAATACCCCGTTTAATCGAATAATATTTCTTGGAATCGACAGTATTCGTTTAAGCGGGGTGCCGGTGGTTCGTTTAAGCAATGTGCCTGTCACTTTAATCTCTATGCATCTAAAATGTGCTGATTTGATCTACTTCTATGCAATTCGAAAGGTTTTTCTCCCTAATTAGTGCTTTTGTTGTACATTTTTAGCTAGGGCCTCCAGGAGATACGAGAACATGTCGAAGGAGGATTTGGCTGACAGGTTGGGCTGTCTTAGCTTTAGCTAATAGCACGATGATATTGCTTGTCATGACAAATATATGTTTGATAAAACGTGTTATCATTATTTTCATGCTATTTTTCTCCTATAATTATTTAACTTTTGAAAATTCGCTTTTTTTCCACATTGGCAGGTAGGTAAACTGCACGAAAGAAAAATATTCCCTGCAACTTAAAATTGAATATCTTCTGAAATTTAAGAATTACCCCGTATTGTTAAGTCAAGGCTTCACTAGATAGCGTTTTATACAGGCTGCTTCATTTGATCAAAATCTTTGGGATAAAAACGATGGTCCTCGTCCAGCGACATCTATCGAATTTTATGGTAACTAACATTTTATACAAGTCAGATACTAAAAGACAAAATTAAAAGTTAATTTGTTGGCGACAATTTTACAATTTGGCATTCAATTCTATTTAATTATAGTTTAATGTTATTTAATAGCTCGTTCGATTTGTTGGTTTATTCTGCATTTTAACGGCTTATTTTAAAAGTTAATTTGTTGGCGACAATTTTACAATTTGGCATTCAATTCTATTTTATTATAGTTTAACGTTATTTAATAGCTCGTTCGATTTGTTGGTTTATTCTGCATTTTAACGGCTTATTTTAAAAGTTAATTTGTTGGCGACAATTTTACAATTTGGCATTCAATTCTATTTTATTATAGTTTAACGTTATTTAATAGCTCGTTCGATTTGTTGGTTTATTCTGCATTTTAACGGCTTATTTTAATTAGTTAGCGAATTATTTTTCATTTTAATTGATTCTAATTATTAATTAACTATGAAACGACTCTGACACCGCAGAGCGATAAATGGCGAATCTATTCGCTCAGCGAGCCAATACTACCAACGGATTGCTATAGAACTTTTCAAAATTCAGTCCACAGTTCGCCATGATACAGTTGATCGTCGCAGTATTGTAGTTTTGTTTATTTTTTTCGTGCTTGTATTGCCCTTTAGTACCAAGCTATTATATATATGCTCATTTCGTTGTTACTAAAGAAATCAATATGTTTTGTTGTCAATCGTCTTTCCGTCGAACACCATCGCTTCATTCAGTACATTTCATTCTGGGGAATCAAAATGAAATGTCTCGACGAATAGCTTCGCCATTTATCGCTCTGATGTGTCGACGCTATCAAAATGAACATCTGAGCTTTTGCGCAGCAATTAAGATCTTGTGAGCAACAATAATGAAACAAAATAGTAAACAGAGCAATATTATTTCATTGCTACACTTTTTATTTATCAGCTACGAATTTAAACGTATATTTTATTAATGCAGAGATGTCAAAATTGAACGCCATTGCTATATGTTGCTAATTCGAAGAAAGTAAGCAGATGAATGAATGTCGTATGACTGAATCATGAGTTGTGGCAAACTTTACCTGAAAAGGGAATTTATTTCCCGTAAAAAGCAGTACTAATAAGGCCTTCGGCATCAATTCACTCTCTGCTCCACTTCAGTTAACTATATCAATATTTTTTAACCCTTAAAGATAGGATAAACATCACGTTTTACAGCAGAACAATATGCTAATAAATGTAAACAAACATTTGGGTGGTCCTTGTTCAGCGCTCTCTAGCGGGCAAATCTTTACCATTGATGTTTTGAGTAATGATACAGCCTGTATAAAACGCTATCTAGTGAAGCCTTGCTTAAGGCATCTATTATGAAATTTAAACGTGAAAGGAAGTAGTGTGGTGCCCACCAGGGCTATAGAAAGGAGATAAGGGCTGGTTCACGCGCCGCATTTTACTGAGGCAACGCTTTCCCCCTCCCTGACGTCACTGCGCGGACTGCGGAAGAGGCTTTACGCAAAGGGAAAGATATACACTGAAGTGACAAAAGTCATGGGATAGCAATATGCAAATTTTCAGATGGCAGTAGCATCGCATAGAACAGGTATAAATGCGCAGTGCTTTTACAGAGCTTTCATTTCTGTTCAAGTTATTCATGTGAAGAGGTTTTAACGTGATGATGACCGCACGACGTGAATTAACAGACTTTGAACGCGGAATGTTAGTTGGAGCTAGACGCATGGGTCATGCCATTTCGGAAATCGTTAGAGAATTCAACATTCCCAGATCCACTGTGTCAAGAGTGTGCCGAGAGTATGAAATTTCAGGCATAACATCCCACCATGGACAGCGCAGTGGTCGACCGCCTGCACTTAAAGATCGAGACCGGCGACGTCTGCAAAGAGTCGTAAATTCTAACAGACAAGCAACACTGCGTCAAATCACCGTAGAAATCAATGTGGGACGTACAATGGACGTGTCTGCTAGAACTGTGCGGAGAAATTTGGATTTCTTGGGCTATTCCAGCAGAAGACCGACTCGAGTGCCTTTACTGACAGAACGACATCGCTTGCAGCGACTCTCGTGGGCACGTGAGCATATCGGTTGGTCCCTAGATGAATGGAAAACCGTGGCCTGGTCCGATGAGTCACGATTTCAGCTGGTAAGAGCCGATGGTAGGGTTCGAGTGTGGCGCAGACCCCACGAAGCCATGGACCCAAACTGTCAGCAAGGCACTGTTCAAGCTGGTGGTGGCTCCGTAATGGTGTGGGCTGTTTTTTCATGGCATGGACTTGGTCCTCTAGTGCGACTGGACCGAACATTGACTGGAAATGCTTATGTGCAGCTACTTGGAGATCACTTGCAGCCATTCATGGACTTCATGTACCCAAACAACGATGGGATTTTTATGGATGACAATGCGCCATGTCACCGGGCCACAACTGTTCGCAATTGGTTTGAAGAAAATTCTGGACAATTCCAACGAATGATTTGGCCACCTAGATCGCCCGACATGAATCCCATTGAGCATTTATGGGACACCATCGAGAGGTCTGTTCGTGCCCAAAATCCTGCCCCATCAACGCTTTCACAATTATGGACGTCTATCGAGACAGCATGGCTCAATATTCCTGCAGAAGACTTCCAACGACTTGTTGAGTCCATGCCACGTCGAGTTGTTGCACTTCGCCGGGCAAAAGGAGGGCCGACATGATATTAAGAGGTATCCCATGACTTTTATCACTTCAGTGTAATTTAGATTGAATGTTAATTTCGAATGTTATTTCTTTTCGTAGAAAATGGTTTATTCCCATTGTGGACACTAATGGCAAAATATACTTTTTAATTTATATAACTCATCACATATTTTTAATATTTTATTTATGCTGTAAGAAATTTCAAGACAAAATATTATTTACTTAAATGATTACAATCATTTTTATCTTCCTATTAAATACAGTTGGAGGAATATCATCAATGTTTTACACACATTAGCAATCAATATGAATACACTGATCAAAAAAATTTTTAATCTGAAAGAAACTTACTTTGATTTTCTACTTTGCTTTTTTTTGAACCTATCCATTTTTTCATCTTTTGGGTGCTTTTTCGTTTTGAACTTACAGGTCTATTTCTATTTAAATGTCGAATTCTTATGAATGTCCTTGTGCGGCAAAATAAACGAATTGCTTTTTTATTATTGACTGTCGGATAACGTTCCTCTAGCTCTTTAATGAATTCTTTAATAACGCCTTTAGTCTTTCTATATGATTTTCCATGAGCAATCCGAAATATTTCTTCAAATTCTTCAGATGTTTTCATCCATGCTTCTGAGGGCACAATTAATCCTCCTTTTGATAGCAAGTTTATCCAGTCTGTGTCGTTTTCAGACACAACTTGGGAGGAAGGAGTACCTAAACTTGGATCAATGCTCCTCAATCGAAATGCAACATATCCTGCAATGTATCGTAAACCGTCTTTATTTCTTGGATCAATTTCGTTTGTCTCTGCATTAAAGTCAATGTCCCATGACAAAGGTGTGGATTCAAATATTTTGATTGCGTCACTCATTATCTCAACTTCACTTAGGGTTCCAGGGTTATCATTTTCGGTTTCGTTTTCTCTTTCAATGTTGAAATCGTTGTCAAATGCTTTCTCTAAGAGTTCGGCAGTCAAATAGCTGTCAACTTCTGCGCTTTGCTGACCTGTCACTATTTTCGGAGAAAGATTTGGCAGTCTATTCGCCATCAAAAGGTGCTTAAATCTTTTGATAACTTCTGAAGGACTCGGGTGATCATTAAAGCGACCGAGACCTCTGATTTGACTAAAGAGACTCTCTAGGGCATCCTGAGTCAATCTTGTTGTTAGAATGTATTTTACTTCCATATCTTTCAAATCTTCCAACAATGTGAACAAAGACTTAATTGAAATAATTATGCCTTTTTGAAAGGGCATAAGGCCCTTTTTCCCATTTACTCTCATTTTTTCAATAACTTCCATCACTTCGTTAAGAACACGTTTTTGCTTCAGGAAATATTTTTGGTTCCCAAAAGCAGCTTCCATATCTTTCCCAGCAGGAGGCTCCAAAGTCTTGCTGTTCATTATATCAAAAAAATCATCTATTAGTGCAAAAAAATCGTGCGCTTTCTTGTCTCCCGTAAATTTTAAAATTCCCTTGGCTGTGGTCGCTGAAAATAAGACTTTAGCAGGTGTTACTTTCTGGCGATCATTTCCTTTTACCAACAAATAGGAAGGTTTAAGTTTGTGGCAAAGTTTTATTTCTCCAGTATCTTTACTTAAAACCTCTTCTGCTACTTTTACATTTATGACCGTTCCATCTCCCAAAGTTATTCCGGAATCCAAAAAGTGATTTCGTAATAATTTTATATAATGAGGCATATCAGCAAAAACAAAAAGCTTCGAAGACATTTTAAAGGGATTAATGAAATAGTTTGAATCTATGTTTATTCCCAACTCTTTCCAGAGAGTGCCACAACCACCTAAATCGGAGACTATGGCTTTCACGACGATTTGAATTGTTTCCAAATTTTTTAATACATCAAATAAAAGTTGCTGATTCATAGGAACTTCAAAGTCAAAAAAAAACAGGTTGTTTCCAATTGGAAAAAAGGCCTCTAATTAAAACCATTTGTACCTTTTTGTAGGGACCAAGAATTTGGTCCAGCCCAGCATCATAGCAAATATCAGAAGCGACATGCATCTCATCGAAGCTTAGCACACAGATCTTTTCGAGGACACCTAATTTTTCTGAACTTATTTTCATCAGATTTAAAATGTCTTTCTGCAATCCTGGTTCACAAGATAATTTGGCACACCACCGTTTCAAAGTACTTGCACTTGGCAAGGGGATTCCGATTTTGAATTTCCAGAAGTCATATGCCTTTGTTGAAAGGGACCTCAAAGCTATACAACGAGAAATATCTTCAGCCTCCCATTTTAAATTTGTCGACTCAGTCATCAAAGCGTTAATTTGACCTTTTGTGAAAATATTTTCAATTTTAACTTCTAAATTATGTGTTTTTTTTTAAATTTGACTTTTACTTTTTGATTTCTTTTTTCTGCTCTCGAATTTTCTTCAAATGTTTTTTTCTGCACACTTGCAATCTTGTTATTCTTTGAAAGAGTATCTTTTTCATTTTAATTTTTGCTGCATTGCTATTTTGCAATTTTTTCTTTAAAGAATCACACTTCTGATTCAAGGACTTAACATTTTCCTCCAGCAATGAACAATTATTGCAGACATATTCACTTTGCTTTGAATGATTAGCGATATTTTTCTTCGGACTTAGATTTTTTAAAGTACATAAAGCACTGGCAATTACTTCCCGCTTCTTCTGCCTTTCTTGGCGAGCAGAATTGATTTTTAAACTGCAGGATACTGGTATATTTACTTTTGGCGTAGCAAGAGGTTTCAAAAGTCTTCTGACAGGCAGTCCAAGTAATCTGTTCTTCATGTCATCTTCGTAGTCCCCTTCAATAAAATGTTCACTACAAATTCTTGCATGTGTAACGTTCACAGAATCATTTCGGTGACATTTTTGCACCCATTCCTTGCACAGTTTGTCATTTCCTTTAGGAAACACGTGGAAAATTATATTTTTCCCTTTGGAATTTTTGTGATTGTTCTTGCACGTTGCTATTGCACACACTGACATATCGAAATGAGAGAGAACAAAAAATTAAGGCACGTGGGATATAGCACTGAAATGGAAATCGTTTCTTATCGCTTTGCTTCCTTCTCGGCAGTCCGCGCGGTGACGTCACGCGGGGGGGGAAAGCTGACTCGGCGGCGCGAAGGAATCTTCAAAGGCGTGACCTAGCCCTTATCTCCTTTCTATAGCCCTGGGTGCCCACACCAGTCTGTGGAATTAGTCTGTTTACAAAATAAATAAAATGTGTGAAATCTGAGGTAATTTACTGCAAATCCAATTTAAAAAGTGCCCCTTTCATTCTCGGTGTGCGATATGTTCCTATGGACAGGTTTATTTAGAATAGAAACATAAGAGAAAATTAGCTGTTTCATTTACTTATTTATGAGCTGGTTAAAAAAGAACGTAAAAAAAAATCTAAAGTCTTATTTAATTTATTTATTTTTTTAGTTTAATAACGCTGTTAAATGTTGCTAAAAAATAAAAATTAAGGCTAATGCATTGTAATAAAATTTGTAGCAACTCAGTGTGGTACAGAATAATTAATGCTCAGTGTAAAAAGAAAACAAGAAGTTCTGTCAAGAACTAAACGAGCCTACTTTCCCGTACATCGACATCGGCATTCTAGCATCTGATCATTATTCTCTTGATTATCTAAGACTAAAAATTATGTCAAACATACCTTTTTAGCACTTGAAGCTGATTTCTAAAAGCAAAATATACCTCTCTCATCAGATGAAATAGACACATAAAAAGTAAATAAATGAATAAATAAAGTTTTGTCGCACCTTTTAAAGAATGTAACTGTTACAGTTCTTCCGTAGAAAAATTCCTCAATTGTTTTCAAAAAAAATGAAAAGTACAAAGTACATCAAAACACATTTTATCAAAGAAAGAAAAAAAAAAGAAAAAAAAAACTCGTCCGTTGATAAAATGTCTCGAATTTCACTTTTAATCCGTTGCCAGTTGTTAAATATAAATAAAGAATAAAATGCCCTAGTGAATGAAACATTTTTGTTACAAAAAAAAATCGTCTGCCAAAAATAATAATAATAATAATAATAAATTCAATAAAACAAATGAATAAATAAACAAAAAATCGTCTGCACAGTCAGTCATTTTTTTTCGGACTGTTTACTCAAAAGTTATTAGGGGTGACAGCTTGCTTGAGCGGTTCAATGTTGAACGAAAAATTGTTCAAATCGGAAATGTAAATACGGGAATGAAGTATCCTTGAAAAGTTCTTTCCAACAAAAAAAAGTTTGTTCAAATCGGACTGTTCATTAAAAAGTTAGTATCGCGGGACCGGTTATTTGAACGGCTCAAAGTTGAACCAAAAATTGTTCAAATCAAAAAATCAAATATGGGAATGAGCTGTACTCGCCGAGATCTTTCCAACAAAAAAAAGTTTGTCCAAATCGGAATGTTCATTCAAAAGTTATTAGGGGGGGGGACAGACAGACCGACCGACAGACACACAAATTCCCCATCTCAATACCCTACTTTCAAATTTTTAATTTTTCGATATTCATTTTACCTCTTTATTTTTTTAACTTGGCGATATTTTTTGGACTCGGCGATATTTTTTTTAACTTGGCGATATTTTTTGGACTTGGCGATATTTTTTCGATGCATTAAGCTACTTTTAATACTTTTTTCGTCTTTCTTTTATTTTTAACGGGAAAGTAGGCTAAAAAGCAGTAATTTCTTTTTCAAGATTAGCGTATAATAAAGTTTTAATATTCACAACTAATTGCCCAAATTATGCGTAAATGCTTTAGTAAATGTCTAGATGATTTAGTGCACCCATGTGCCAAGTGATCTTTACTTTTCTTTCATGAGAGCCTTTGTCTCAGAGAAGATAGAAGGAGGACTTAAGAGGGCAGCTGAGGCCACTATATAGACCCGTCGACGCATTAGCGTAAGTTTGACCACTTCGGATCCAGCTCAAAAGCTTAAGTAGTTATCTTTTCTGGCGAGATATTGCGTTTTGGTAATTTTTCACTGTGAGCCATTATTAGCCGCACGTGAACTTGGCAAAACTAGGCAATGCCATGAAACTTTGCTCTGGTAACCCTTGCTCCCCACCAATGAAAACTTGAAAGTAAAAGTAGATAAATTGGATCCAAAGGGGTCAAACCTACGCTAATGCGTCGGCCAGTCTATATATAGCAGCTCCAGGCTCTTATGAAAATTTTAATCCACTTGCGCTGCTTTTTTCATTGATTTTAAGAGACAATAATTATCCATCCAAATTATAAATATGTTTAATACAACAATTCAAATGAACGTCAAGCTTAAATATTGTCACCTCTTCAATGTACACAAGACACGTCACATGCCGCATTATGACTAAAATCAATCAAAGAAATGATAAAAATGAAATGAAACAGCTGCCGTCATATGGAATTTCAGTCCCACTGATACTCTTTTGCGCAGGTCCTTCAATATGTCTATCCGCCATCCACGTGAGCTTCAAGCATAATTGTCCAACTATACCTGGTTGCAGCCTTTCTTGGCTATGGAGAAATAAGCTGAGACCAAGCAAAGGACGTAGTCCCTTGTCCAGTAGGGTGGGCAGAAAAAACACTTTTTTTTATTTCGAATTTGTAATAGCACAGAAAAGTTGCGAATTATGAAGACAAAAAGAAGGAAAAAAAAATTATCGAAATCGGTTGATATCTTCCGATCATGCATAAGGCCTAAAGTTTGACAAAAAATGAAAAAACTTCATTTTCGCGATTTTTTTTTTCAATTTTTGAATTAGATGTTTTCGTAATGTAATAGTGCGGAAAAGTCGCTAATTGTGAAGACAAAAAGAAGGAAAAAAAATTATCGAAATCCATTGGTATCTTCCGATCGCGCATAAGGCCTAAAATTTGACAAAATGAAAAAAACTTCATTTTTGCGATTTTTTTTTTTGGAAAAATTTTGAATGAGATGTTTTTATAATTTTTTTCGCGCGAAAAAGTTGATAATTATGAAGACAAAAAGAGAGATTAGAAGGAAGAAAAAAATTATCGAAATCGATTAATATCTTCTGGTTGTGCCTAGGGCATAAACTTTGACAAAATATGAAAAAACATCATTTTTGCGATTTTTGTTTAATTTTTTGAATTGAATGTTTTCGTAATGCAATAGTTTGTAACGTTTACTAATATAGCCTTAAAACATTGTGTTTTGATTTGGTTTTGGTCAGTTAATATCTTCCGGTTGCGCATCAACCCCAAAATTACCCAAAATAATAATTAAAAAAAGTAACATTTTTACGCGTTTTTGGTTTTTGATGAAATTTTTTTTGTGAAACAACCGTAGTATTTTTTGAGACAAACTGACACTAAGAAAAACAAACTACCACGGGTTCGATGTTATCCAGTTGCGAAAAGCCTTAGAAACTCTCATGCGCAGACGTCGGGCAGCAATCCAGGCAACGTCGCTCGACTGGTTATGGCTCTCTTCCACTCCATCGCCGCCTTCCTAGGACCATGTCAGCTGTCTGCCTATATTGTTTTTTCAGTCTGCGTTTCTATGTAGTTATCGCAGTGAACTATTATTTAATGATGTAGTTTCTGTAATGATGTAGTTTCCTGCTGTGTGTGGACTCTGTGATTTAACAAAAAGTTATGTAATAACAAGACAAATACTCTAATAACAAGACAAATGCTCTAATAATAATAAGACAAATATTTGGCTGCCCCACTTTTGACACTCCAATGAACTGCCATCAAACTAACTGCCTGCTGGCGAAGACACCATTATTAATTTCTTGTGCCAAACTGAACCTTCCTTGAGTACAGCACCTAATGATGTCCTTGCCAGTGGACGGCTTGTTTGATGGCAGATCTTTTGGAGTACCAAAAGTAGGGCAGCCAAATATTTATCTTGTTATTAGAGTATTTGTCTTGCTATTTGGCCCGGCAATTACATAACTTTTTCGTTATATCACCGAGTTCACACAGATCAGAAAACTACATCATTACAGAAGACTACAAGATTTTCAAAATGAAAACAACAAGATTGAACTAAATAATAGTACACTGCGAATACTACATAGAAACGCAGACTGAAAAAACAATATAGGCAGACAGCTCACATGGTCCTAGGAAGGCGGCGGTGGAGTGGAAGAGAGTCGTAGCCAGGCGAGCGACGTTGCCTGGATTGCTGCCGGACGTCTGCGCATGAGAGTTCCTAAATCTTTTCGCAACTGGATAACATCTACTGAGCTTGTGGTAGTTTGTTTTTCTATTGAATTGTCAGTCTGTCTCAAAAAACACTACGGCTGTTTCACAAAAAAATTTCATCAGAAACCAAAAACGCGTAAAAATGTTACTTTTTTTTATTACTCTCTTGGGTAATGTTGGGGTTAATGCGCAACCGGAAGATATTAACTGACCAAAACCAAATCAAAACACAATGTTTTAAAGCTGTATTAGCAAACGTTATAAACTATTGCATTACGAAAACATCTAATTCAAAAAATTAAACAAAAAATCGCAAAAATGATGTTTTTTCATATTTTGTCAAAATTTATGCCCTAGTCACAACCGGAAGATTTTAATCGATTTCGATAATTTTTTTCCTCCTCTTTATCCCTCTTTTTGTCTTCATAATTATCAAATTTTCTGCGCGAAAAAATTATAAAAACATCTCATTCAAAATTTTTCCAAAAAAAATCGCAAAATGAAGTTTTTTTTTCATATTTTGTCAAATTTTAGGCCTTATGCGCGATCGGAAAATATCAATGGATTTCGATTATTTTTTTTTCTACTTTTTGTCTTCATAATTAGCGACTTTTCCGCACTATTACATTACGAAAACATCTAATTCAAAAATTAAAAAAAAAATTGAGAAAATGAAGTTTTTTCATTTTTTGTCAAACTTTAGGCCTTATGCGCGATCGGAAGATATCAACCGATTTCAATAATTTTTTTTCCTTCTTTTTGTCTTCATAATTCGCAACTTTTCCGCGCTATTACAAATTCGAAATAAAAAGAAGTGTTTTTCCGGCCCACCCTATTGTCCAGTGTCCGAATTTAAGTAAAATTAGAATATGCCCTTTAGAAATTGGATTCGATTGTTAAACTTACGAACTAGTGTTTTTCTCTCTCTCTCTCCCTCTCCCTCTTTTGTCATAGTTTCCGTAATTTTTTTAAGTTTTTAAATTTTACGAGGGAAGTAGCGCGGAGGAATACATCCATTTGAATCGAACGCGCCAGCCAAGAAGACATCACAAATAGTTGGCGGATGCCTCTTTTTCGCCAAGAGGGTAGCTCTTAACTGTGACGTTTGAGCTGTTTATTCGCTTTTCCTGAGTTTTTTCTTCCGCACGTCAAGACGTCATTGCCAAGTTAAGTTGCAGACAAGTGCATTTCAGATGTGTGACTAGAAAGTTTCACTGGATCGGAAAAGGGAGTCAAAAGATTCTACGGGTATGATCTGTGCTTAGTTTTTCCAGTCTCTTTCTTTTCGGCTCTTCTGACTACTGTTTCAGGCCCAAGGTTTCTAGTCGGAGCTCCCCACGGCTGCAGTTCAGCAGATCCAAAAAGGTTGAAGATAGTTCCGGTGAAAAAATAAATGGCGGATGTAGTTACGAATACGATGCCCCAGTTTTTCAATGTTTGCTGCAGAGAAAACGAGAAAAGTACAGTAATTTACAATTAAACAAGAAACTATTGATGTACGTTTATGCTTGAAGCATAAAAATAAACAAATAAAATATAATATAAGATACGTGCAGATTAAAGCGCTGTTTCCCCATCAGTGTTATATTAAAAAAAAAAAAAGTTCTATAACTAAAACTCACAGGAACCCGAAATCAAAAATAATCCAAGAAATGAAAGGTCTAGGCAATGGAATCCGATTTTTCATTATTTAACAAGGAGAATTGGAAATTGAAAGTTAAGAAAAATTTTCAAAGTGAAAAATCTTTACCGTGAAAAATCTTCAAAAGATTGACCTACAGTCATGGGTGGCTTTACGCGAATGCCAAGGGAAGCGCCGCACCCTCAACTTTTTTGGATTCATTTTGAAAAAAATTTAAACTAAGTATATTTTATTAAGAGCAGCAGTTAGGAAAATACACTGGCGGAAAAAAAATCCCAACACCAAGAAAGACTTGCGCTAGATAAACGAAATTTGGTAAGCGTGTTTATACAACTGAAAGATGACATCGATTGAAATTTCGCGCTCCGCGCATAAGTGTGGCGCAGCTAGCGTCAGTCAGATCATGTAAATAAGGCTTGTTTTAAAAGCGAGTCGAAAAGCTCGTGAGCACTATTTTTCCATGAAAGTTGACGCATAGCACTCATGTTAGTCAGGAATGCTTTTAAGAAGACGAAGAAACCATTATCAACAGCTCACCGAGTTTAAACGAGGTCGTACAATTTGGCTACGAGAAGGTGGATTTTCATTTCGCGATATTGCAGAAAGACTTGGTGGGAATGTTTCCAACGTGCATAATTATTGGAAGCTATGGTCAGGGGATGGTACTACCTCAAGAAGATCGAGTTTCGAGCTGCCACGTGGCACGACTGAGAAGGAAGATCGCTGAATCCTGCGTACGGCTATGGCGCATCGTACTGCATCTGCGGCTGACATTCGAGCTGCAGTTGGTACCGTCATGACCCAAAGAACGGTAAGAAATCGCTTACTTCAAGAACAGCTCCGAGCCAGGTAGCCTGTAGCCGGTATTCCATTGACTGCAAACCATTGCCGTTTGCGACGGCCGTGGTGTCAACACAGAGCTCACTGGAGGTCGGAGTGGAGATCTGTTGTAATTTCTGATGAAAATAGATTCTGCCTAGGTACCAGTGATGGTCGTATGTTGGTCAGAAGGACGCCGAAGGACCGCCTGCATCCAAGCTGTCGGCGGCCTAAACACACGAGACCTTCATCTGGGGTCATGATCTCGGGAGCAATTTCCTATGACAGCAGGAGCACTTTTGTGGTTATCCCAAACACAGACTGCAAATTTGTCTTTAGTCAGGTAATTCAACCTATAGTACAGCCCTTTATGAGTGGCATTCAAGGGGGAGTTTTCCAACAGAATAACGCTCGCCCTTACACCGCTGCTATAACGCAATGTGCTCTACAGAGTGTTGACATGTTACCATGACCTGCAAGATCATCCTGCCTGTCTCCAATTGATAACGTATGGGATATCATTGGACGGCAACTCCAGTATCATCCACGGTCAGCAATGACTGTCCTATAGTATTGACACAACAAGTGCGACAAGAATGGCACTCCATACCACAAAGTGACATTCGGCACCTGTATGGCACAATGCATGCACGCTTGCAGGCTTGCCTTCAAAATTTTGGAGAATACACCGGTTATTAAAGTAACATAATTTCACATTTGCACAGCATTTTCTTTAGCTTATATTAGCCAGTGATCTTGTACATTTAATCAATTAAACATGTTAACTAGACAATTGCATTACCCAATTTTCATTACTCTTCAGTAATTTTTTCTTGGTGTTGGGATTTTTTTTCCGCCAGTGTAATTTTTATTTTTTCATAGCTACAATACAACTTAATATACTTGAAACAAACCCAGAGTATCACCACACATCGCCAATGCAAGAGCAGTATGACTGTACACACATTAAGAATTAGAGTATTTTTATCCATTCGAAAAAACTAACAAAATAAATAAATAATTACATGCAAATAAAGACCTTTTTTAAATTATTAATAGATAGAATAATGGTACAATCTGTAATTGGGTATTTATTGGTATATCATAAAAAAATATTTTACTTTGAAACAACCATGGCTATTAAAGTTGTACCTCCCCCCTCCCCCAGATCCTAGTACTCTTGCACCCCCAGAACTAGTGACCTTAATCCGCCTCTGCCTACAGTGGCCGATAATAATAATGCAAAAGTACTAGGCTGCTTCTGCATTACATTGCACTATGATCACGAAATTTGGAAAAGCCAGAAGCAACGTACTTATCCTATACAGATAACGTTGAAAACAAAGTAGAGAAGTGCATTAGCCGGATCCTATTTTTTCAGTAGTGGTTTATAACGCAATGGACGTTATGTAAAGATCAATGATAAATCAGACTTGGAAGTTTTTGATTTCTACTTTGTCAACGAATCTTTGTTCAGCATTGAATTGCGGATGGTTTTTTTCATAAAAGAAAATAGAAAAAATCAGTTAGAATCTTCCTGGAATTTCCAGTTCAAAAACTTAATTCTTAAAGTAATTTTGAAAAAGCATCGCAAAAGTCAATGTGAACGGGCGAAATACTGATTGCTGATTTAATGACTCATAGGTCAAAATCTACATTAAGTCGGTGAATAATATTATTGTATGGCAAAATAAAACTTTCAAAATGCTTCTAACACCATTCCGCAGATCCTTATGTAAAACGAACCCTTGAGTCCAAATATGTCCAAATCTCCCCCCCCCCCCCGCTGCGGGCCTTTTTATTAAAACTTATCTTAATCTGAAGATAAATCTTCCGGTAAATAAAGTTTATGTACCGGAATTTCCAAAAAAGCATATATATATATATATATATATATATATATATATATATATATATATATATATATATATATATATATATATATATATGTATATATATATATATATATATATATATATATATATATATATATATATATAGTCCAGTCAATAGGTACATTTTGCCTTGCAAAAAATGGGCTAGAAGATTTTTTTTTAACTTATACATATTAGTTTTTCTCTACATATTGACTAGACCAGTGATCGGAAGTAGCGCGCTACAAGTAGCGAAACTACTGTAGTAGTTATATTTTTTTAGTAGTTTGTAGTGTAGAGCACTACTTTTTTAAAAAAGTAGAGTAGTGAGTAGCGCGATACGAACAAATAGTAGTTCGTAGCGATTTTTGAAAACTACTTTAAAGTTGTAATTGAAAAAATAAATAAATATGAAAAAAAAAATATAAATAAAATAACAGAGAGAGAGAGAGAAAGAAAGAAAGAAATTCTTTCGAATATGGTTTAATCGAATCTGATGAGTACAAATCTTGCGCGAAAGCACCAGCGGACGCAGTGAGAAATAAGAACCATAAAAATGAGAGCTGATCTTAGATACATCATTTTGACACCATACATTCTATTTGTTTGACGTGATTGGTTTATTTGGCATCATAATTGTCATATTCCGACAAATAATTTTCATAATCCTAAGCATTCTCTGGCAAGAAATTATTATGAAGATTAATTTGAAGATTAAATTTTTCAATCTTTCAACTTCTCAATTCTATCTTGCGGCGAATATTCGTAAATTGTAAAAAAAAAAAAAAAAAAAAAAACTCTTAAAAGGACAAATTAGAGCACAAAACAAAAAGGTACACAAATTCCTAGTAATATTCCCTGTCCAAATAATAAGTATTAACTTATTAATCTGAACCACTTTTCGAATTTTTTCGGTTAATTCTCAAACGGTGTATGCTTTTGTTTTTTAAATTTATTTTTTAAAAAGTAGTGAAGTAGCGACAACATTTCAAAAGTAGTTTGTAGTTGCTACATTTTTTAAAAAAGTAGTTGCAGTTGTAGTTAATTACATTTATAACAAAGTAGTTGTAGTTGTAGTTCGCTACAAAAGAAATGTAGTTTTTCCAACCACTGGACTAGACTAATACTTACTCCATCTCTAACAGCCCATCCTACAAAAGCAGGAGCCAAGAAGCCGGACGTGTTCGCCAAGCAGTTCGTAATTCCCATCAAAGTTCCTAGAGTCAAAACATAATTGATTTTCATTAGTTAGTGAATTACCGTTATTAAACCTATTGACTGCAAAATTAAAGCAATCGTTTAAACCAGTGGTTCTCAACCTTTTTACAGCTACCGCCCCCTTAGTACGAAAAATGTTTTCAACGTCCCCTTTGCTTACGGACGTGAAACTAGAAGAGGGGGAGGAGTTAAAGCAGATTTTTTGACAAGTTTCACTCTATAATTTTGCCCAAATAGAGAGTTGAAAATATCTATAGAGTAAAAAAACTTCAAACGTTTTTTATAGTTTATTAAAAAAGAATTTTAAAAAAGCAGGCAATTTTTTTGTTAAAAAAACTGGGTCAAAGAATCAGCCAAGTGCCTAGAATAGTTCCATTAAATGAGTGACCCATTTTGAACGTAATTAAGAACAAAACTGTTTGAAATAAAAATGCGTTGTTTTCAACATTTTTGTTTGAAAACCCATATATTTTGAAAAATAGACTGCGTTCAAATAGTTCCCCCAAACGGTCCAGCCCCAAACCGTGTTGTTCCTATTTACTTGCAACTATGCAATACGAATCTCTCATTTATTACATGTACGGATATTGCACTTAACTGCGGATGTGCAGTAACAAAGCCGGACCTTCAATTTTTCTCAGGTGGGACAAAGACTTGCAAGTTTTAATTGGATAGAAAAAAAAATAAGACAAGACTATAAATTTAAAGATAAGTTCAATTCAAAGAAATTCTTTTTAAGTAACAAGGGAGAAATAGGTCGTTCAATTTTTTTTTTTTTTTTTTTTTTTCAAAATTGAAGGCAAAATATTCCAAAACTAGGCTAATTTTAGCAATGTTAGAGGGTCAAAGCTCCTTCTGTTGTTCTCTGAAATTGAAGTCTTAAAAACCTAAATTTAAACTATTTTTGTTGATGTTGAGAGAACGGTAAAGGTTGGAGTTTTGTTCGGAATTTCTTTCTCATTGTACTCTTGTGCTGTTAGGGCGATGCTCTAACAATACAAAATGTCGGTCAAGTCAGGTGGCCTTTTTATAGAATTTTTTAGAAGCGCAGTTTTAAACTCGGTTTGGCCATTCTTTTTGAAAGAGGAGGCTGGTATATCAAGATTCCCTCTCCCGTAATCATTTTTTTAAAATCATTAGGCTGTGTTTGAGAATGAAGGTTTTGAGAGCGCTTTAACAGAAATGTCTAAAAACGAAATTGTAAGCTATGTGTGGTTATGTTAGGGAAAAGAGTTTTGGCTATGTAATTTAAGTGAGGGGGGGGGGATTTAGCCTCTTCCTCTAACAATTTTCCAAATGGAATTCTTAAGGACACAATTTTCGTTAGACGTCTCAAAGTGGGACCCGACCTTCAAAAACTTTTTGGAAAGTGAACTACTATTGGCGAATTTTAGGCTATCTGATATTACATAGCCTGAAATTTTTCATGAGAAGTGTATCGGAAAATTTTCGAAATTAATGGTCGAAAAACGCAATTGTAGGTCCTTGTATATGGTTTCTACAAACAATTTTGTTGCTTCATGGAGAGGGGTATGACCACTATCCCCCAACTGATATTTGAGAGCGCAAAGAGAAGGATCAGGGCTCAGGCTTAGATATCCCAGCAAATAATTTTAAAGCCATCCTTGATGAAGTAAGAAAAGAGCATTTCCTCCCATTTCCGCCCAAACCATGCCCTCGCAAACACATTTAAAAATAAACCAATCGCCCCAATACCCGCCCGCACCCGTTGAGAACCACTGGTTTAAACGACGTTTCGCTTTCATACTTTGTTTAATCAGGAATGCAGTATTTATTGATTTTATTTGAACCCTCAGCATTCAGGTAAAGCCTACTTTGAGAAACATTGCTACAAAATAAAACAGTTGACCTTTTATACCATTGGTAGAATTAAGTCTATTCTTTGCAGGTTAATAAAATTAATTCACATTTTTAAAACTGAACGCAAACTTAGGTGGCAATATAAAGAATCTAAAATTTCATCGTGCATGCAACATGCCATATTCTATTTGCCCTCTCTCTCTAAAGTTTTAAGTGTTATTTGACTCGTGGGATTATTTGATTCTGTTACAGCTGTAGGGTCTATAACAATTTACAAGAAAGCCTTGTAGATTGAGAAAGGTCATTTAGCTTTCATACGAGTCACAAGTAGCACACTGTAAAAAATGAATGTTGTTTTTACAGTATAATACATCTAATTTTATAGCAATAAACTGTAAAACTTGCTAATTTTACAGTAATAAACTGTTAAATTTCTACTTTTACAGTACTAAACTGTAAAATTGCAAATTTGACAGTAATGAACTGCAAAATGGCTAATTTTACAGTTTATTACCGGGCATTTTACAGTTTTAAACTCAGCTGCCCGGGATTATTCTC
>JAXGGA010011899.1:0-40690 GCA_038373865.1 Uloborus plumipes | reverse complement strand
TTTATTTTCAGTTTTTGGCGAAAAGAATAGAAAAAACGATGAGAACAAGGAGAAACAGTGCTATTTTGCTGTTTGCTATGATCTTGGGGCGACCCATTTATTTCCTCTATTCAAAATTGAAGATTGGTGCTGGGGTAGAAGATGAAATGAATCATAAAGTTAAATTTCAGATATTGAATGGAAGTACACTTTGAAGTTCTGGTCGAAAAAGAAACACTTCGTCTGAAAAACAATATATATACCTAGGGTGAAAATAATCCTCAACTCAATCCCCAGGTTAGACGTCATATTGGTATAGTGTGAATGGTATATTTGGGTGGGGAGGGGGATACTTCGTCTAGTTATAAGGAAACCCATTTCCCCACTTTAAATAAGTTTACTATTCATTTTGTATCAAAGAGTTTTTGTTTTTTTTAAACATTTTGAACAGTTTTGAATTAAAAAAGAGTGGTTGTGCGGGGAGGAAGGGGTAGGGGGTGAACCTGACAAATCTATAAGCTCATGCCAGCTCACTTTAAACATATTCATGTTTGTTTACTACTTTTTAGACCATCACGAGCAAGAGAACTTAGTATTTAAATAAATAGAATCTAAAAAATATCATTTTTTTCCTATACAGTTTTATTCAAAAATTCAAAAAAATATGATCCCATTGAGATCCCAATCTAAAAATTTGTACAAACATAGATAAAATACACAAGAATTTTTGAGAATTTTTTCAAAAAAATTCATTATATGTTTTTTGAGAATTTAAATTGAAATTTAAATTTCATTTTTTGAAAAAGAAAATTTTTATCAAATTAGTCATGTTGCATATCAGATTAAGCGGCAACTAACGTACTTTAAAATGCCATTTACCAAATCGTTCTATCTATATTTGGTGCCGAGTTATGGTCCCTTTTATGTTCCCTTATCCATGGAAAAACGAGGGTTTTTCCAAAGTTCAAAGTCTCATAAATGAAAAAATAATAGAGATAAAAATCCAAAAATTGAGGCTTTTGATTACCTCAAGGGGTACAATTGATGAGCCAAATGTGAAAGAAATACAAAAATGTAAGGTAAAATTTTTCTCAGATTTTGGATCACTTGACGTGGAATGACCCATTTAAGGAAAATATTATCTCTCATATATTTCAATGATTTTAGAAAAAAATTTATTAGAATTTTTCGATCAGCATTTCCTGTTGTAGGATGAATACATTAAAATGTAAAACATGGTGTGAATTATAAAAAAAAATTTCCTGTTTTCATTCATTAAAAAATTAAAAATGTCATATTTTCTCGGGCGGGGTGGGGCAGGAGAAAAGGGAAGGGGCGGCAAATATGGTGCATGCCCCAGGCGGCAAAATTCTACGCTACGCCGCTGATCTCTTTTTAATTCGAATAACTTTTTCGCCTTGGCAGCCAGTAGTTTGTTAAAACTTTCCTCACTACTTTAAAGGCGCGAATCGCCCATGCAACGCCGGGCCACGCAGTTAGTCAAATATATTTAAAAAAGGCTTCTAATGTGGTATTTTATAGTATCACCAAGCTGATAAGAAGGGCCGTGGTGGCCCGATCGGTAAGGCATCAGACTCGTGTCCGGAGGGACCCGGGTTCGAAACCCAGCCGATCAAAGATCCACCGCCTTGATTAATGGTGGCTGGGAGGCGTTAAAAATGTCGTGGTCACAAAGTCCTCCAAGTGAAACGATACCTCTGGGGGTGCTGGGCCCTAGGGTTTGCTCGACCCTAGGTTCTGGTTCAAAATTAAGAACAGAGCGCTCTTCAGGGCCCTATCCCGGTTAAACCACGAAGCTGTGGTAGGTACGGGGGACCCTGGAGAGTGTGAAGTGAAGTGAAGTGAAGAAGCTGATAAGAACAAGAAAAGTAAGGAACAGTACAGTGCATTTACGTTGAAATCAACTCCATGTGAAAAAAAAAACAAAAAAAAAAAAAAGCACAGGTGATTACATAGCTTGGTTTTTTGTATTGTCGGCAGGGTTTACCTATTTCTGATTTTAGATTATGTCGTACTTTTATTATTTATTCATGTCTTTTCTTCATTTATTTACAGCTTGAAGATTTACATGGGAGCAAAAAACACAGATACCCACTAGATTTTTAGTTCTTTAAGTACGGAATTCAAGTGAAACACGGACGATCGCAACTCACCAACACAATCGCAAATTCCCAAATTTGGATTCAAATTCAAGTGAAACTTTACAATCGCTACGAGATGCTATTCTATCGTAATTCGACTTCCAGTAGCGATTGCAATTGCGATCGTCTCAAAGCGATTGCAATGGTGTTTCACTTGAATTTGGCCCTAAAGTAACAAGCACAAACATCTTAGTGGCTGTACAAAATATATATACTGTTGGTTCCGAGAAATATTATTTGAATAAGCGGGTATTTGATTAAACCAAGATCTTTAACATTGCGTCAACGGCACAGGAAATATTCGGTTCCGAGATATATATATATTTTTAATAATTTCATTCACTTGCCGAAGACCCGCTTATAGGGTCTGTGTGGCGGACATTCATAACACAGTCATACACACAGAGAAAGGACAAGGACAGAAGTCCTTAGTCCGAAATTTTATTTGTATAAGCGTGGTATTTGTTTATCCATTACCCGATTAAGCGGGGACGACCTGATTAAGCGGGTGTGTGTAGTATACATACACCCCCTTACATACCATAACATTGGATCTTGATTATCTTCATACGTCACAATGAAAGGTACATCATCAGATGTTGTAATCAAGTTTATGGATGCTTGTTTATTTTTCTTTTTTTACTGGAATCGTTGGCATAAAAAAGACTAATGCAAATAAAAGAGCTCCCAACTGATCTCTTTTTTAGTTTCAAGTCCTTTAAAAGTTAATTTTTCGAAATGTGTCATACAGTCAAAGACAAAGTTCTAATAGTAGTGGTCATTTTTTTCTGCGCTTACATTTCTGCAGAGTCAGAGTCGTGGATTCGGTGACAGAGTCAAAGTCAAAAAGTTGGAGTTGAAGTCTAAGACTCTAAAATTTTAATAGTAGGAGTCGGTCATTTTTTCCGAGCCTGCATTTCTGCAAAGTTTGAGGAGTCTAAGTTGAAGATTCAGTGTCGGAGTCCTTAAAACAGCTTATTCAGAAAAAAAATCATCCAATCATTCGCAAAAATGATATGGAAATTCATATCTTAACAGAAACGTTTCTCCCCTCCATATTCCAAAGCAAAAAGTCCAAACTCAATGCAATTTCATTGGAAAACAAAAAAAAAAAAAACAACCCACAAACACTTATGTGTAAATACATTGATTTCTCAAAGTCAAAGGGGAAGGGAAGGCAATTGACCCCCCTAAATGACAGGCCTGGTCCTAAGTCACATTTTGATACTAAAAATTTTAATTTGACACTTAGATCTAGTCTACCCTAGGTACCAAATATATATATATATATATATATATATATATATTTTTTAAGTCCACGCTTTACATTTCATTATAAAAACCTCAGAAAAAAGCGATCAAAAAGTTGCTTTCGTTAATCAGTAATTGTAGTACTATCTCACTTGAAAAAGTTTTTTACAATTGCCATAGATGTCTTACGGCTGATGTTTTTTTCTTTTTTTTCCAGGAGACAAAGGAAAGGTTGATATATTCGAATAAGAAATATAACAAGAGGTACATTTATGATGTAAAGATATAGCTGCATTACTGTACATTCAAATGTGCACACAATGTACTTAAAAAAAAAAAAAAGGCCGCGGTGGCCCGATCGGTAAGGCATCGGACTCGTGTCCGGAGGGACCCGGGTTCGATCCCAGCCGATCAAAGATCCACCGTCTTGGTTAATGGTGGCTGGGAGGGGTTAAAAATGTTGTGGTCACAAAGTCCTCCAAGTGAAACGATACCTCTGGGGGTGCTGGGCCATAGGTTTGCTCGACTTTAGGTTCTGGTTCAAAATTAAGAACAGAGCGCTCTTCAGGGCCCTTTCCCGGTTAAACCACGAAGCTGTGGTAGGTACGGGGAACCCTGGAGTGTGAAATGAAATATACTTAAAAAAAGATCGATGTGTGAAAACATTCATGTTTTTTGGTCGACATGTCAATTGCATTGATGTTTTAAATTTCTAACATTGATGTGTTCAAACATAAATGTATCAAATATGACTGGAAAAAAATTTACGACGCTTTTCTTACCATAGCTGAATCTTGATAATGGCACAGGTTGATAACATCATAAGTATATTTTGTAGTTATGTCTAATAAACATAACGAGAACACATTAATTGCAATTAGGGATGGACCGGATAGTGATTTTGCCGGATATCGGATATCCTGTGCCTCATCACACGCCGGATACCGGATATCCGGCATTACAATTACATTGCATGTTTGCTTATTTTTATGTAATGCAGCTTCAAAACAATAAATCAAAGTTGTTTCTCGCATAATTTCTTTAAGAACATGTTAAATACATTTAAATTAATTTTTAAAGCCTCTATTTTATTTGTACAGGAGTAGCGCTACATATGAAATGAAACACTAGCATATTGTGATTTCTTTCTAAATTATGTATTTTTATCAAAATAGACGAAACTTTAAAAGATTGAATTAAATATTTCTGTATATACTCAAAGTTTAAACTTTTAATTATTCTTAGTTTAAATTTTAAAGCTTTTCTGTTTCAATATCATTTCAATAGGTTTCTACGTAAATGATACAGTTATTAAAGATTTCACCAATATTTAAAAAAAAAGAAAGAAACAATGAAAGAAAAAAGGAAAAAAAACTAAGCTCAGATAAACGTTTTTTTTTTCAAATTGATACATATTTTATTAGAATTTTATGAATTTAAACTTCATTACAAAGTAACACATTTTCTTATTTCTAATTTTGCAATAACATAAAGCAAAATTTTGCTTTGAAATTCTTTTTTTTTTAAAGAATAATATGCATGTAATTTTTCTAACATACAAGTTAAAGAAGAAAATATTAAAACAGGACCAGTGTGTTAAATAATAATAATAAATTTATACTCAAATAATCAGTTAAAAATTTTATATAACTCCAAAAAACAAAGGAACATGTTTTCTGAAGATTCAAATCAGCAGTTTAAATATACTTTTAAGAGGTATGCTAAAGTTGTTTACTTTTTAAAAAACAAATGAGTAAACTTTACTTAAATAATCAACTTGAAATTTTACTTTAGTTCCAAAAAATTAAGATACACATTCTTAAAAGTGGCAAATTATCATTTTAAATACATTAAGGGTCATGCTAAACATATTCACTTTTTTAAAAACAAATTAATAAACTAATTCTTAAACGATCACCTCAAAATTCAACTTCATTTTGAAAAAATAAAGATACATTCCGAGATGCAAATGTTATATTTATGGGTTATTCCAGCCAAAATGGTACAAATCATGTCTGAAATTGTCGAGTTAAGTTTATCAAATGAAGTAATTTTCACCAACTAATCATTGTTTTAAAAATTATTCTCTGTTTATTTGTGCATAATAAAGTGTAAATGGCTTGTATATATGAGTCATTCATTAAGGGTTTTGAATAGTTCGACCACTTTGTGTAACAGAGGAGACAAATGAGGTTTGAAAAATATATTTCTAATCGTAAAGAAAAGTTAATTACAGAACAAGTATAAAATGAACTAAGCATCCTAAAACTAATTCTGTCTGAAATTTCAAGAAAAAATATTTTTTGCACTATTAATGCGACTGTAACAGAGTGGACATCCCACAGTGCAAATTAACTATCATCAGCAAATAATTTTAGGCTTATTTTAGTTACTGATTATATAATTCAATGTATCAAAGTAATCAAAGCAGATACATTACTTGTACTTATTAAAAAAAATATCACATTGAATGCGATTGCTTATTTTATTTCTGAAAGGCTTGTAACAGAGTGGACAGTTTGAAACATAAAAAAAATCTAGGAACAAAGAGTGATATCAATAGGTGTGTTTTTCCAAGATTTTTTTGTTTACATACATAAAAATCAGCAGAAAGGGTGTCAGAAGCATTTTTTGTGCTGTGCATTGCACATGATTTTGTTGTTGCATTTCAGCTTAATCTTAAATTTCATTTTAAGTCCTAGCAATTTGAAGCTGGAGCAGATCATTTTTTCCTTCTTTTGCCAAAGATTTTTTTTTTTTTTTTTTTGGGGGGGGGGGGGGGTCCTTTATAAATGGCTTATGCCTAAATAAGTAATACTTGGTTACACACAATTAGATGGAGAAAAAATAAAAAATATATAATTAATTGGTGGAAACATTAAAATTAATTCCCAAAATTCTGAAGTATCGGGACTGATTTGTACCATTTTCGCTGAAATGACCGATATATTATCATTATTATTTAAAATTGTTCTAAACATGTTCACTTTAAAAAATAAATTAATAAACTTATATCTAAATAATTAACTTAAAGTTTTACTTAAATTCTAAAAGACAAAATACACTTTCTAATGATGCAAATTAACATCTTAAATACAGTCAAGTCTCAATAGCTCATAGTCCCAAGGGACCGGCTAAAAACTTAAGAGTTATTGATAGTTCGAGTTACAAGCAGTTCCTACCGTCTTTTCAAGAATTTGGGACCAAATGAAAACTTTGAAATGAAGGTATATTTGAGTT
Organism: Uloborus plumipes; assembly: GCA_038373865.1. Taxonomy (NCBI): domain Eukaryota; kingdom Metazoa; phylum Arthropoda; class Arachnida; order Araneae; family Uloboridae; genus Uloborus; species Uloborus plumipes. The sequence continues at coordinate 34,058 of JAXGGA010011899.1, read as the reverse complement.
TATAAAGCTTTGAGTTATCGAAACTCGATTGAATGTTATTGAGGGTCATGCTCAACATGTTCTCGAGGAGTTACGGAGCGGCGTGACAGACGTGAAAAGATTCTAATAGCAGAGAAATATCTTTTCTGAAAGGAAGGTATTACAAAAAGAAAGAACGAAACAAAGTGCAAAATTCAAAATTTCTTTACATTTAAACTCTTTCAAAAAAAAAAAAAAAAAGCATGGTTTTAAGTTGCAACGATTCATGGGGACAGATGTTTTCATTATCTAAAAGAAAACTTTCGTCAATGTTAGATAGGTTATTTAGTAAGGCTCGACCGATGCATCGGCCTGGCCGATGCATCGGCGCCGATGGTTGAATTTTTTTCCATCGGCCATCGGCATCGGCCGCCGATGCTAACATGGAAAAAACATCGGCCCATCGGCCTCAAAAATATCTAAATGCCGATGCAAGGCCGATGTTTTTTTTTTCTTCTTAAGTTTTCTAAAGAGGGGATTCTATTTTCTCTATTTTTTACTTCACAATTAAGAGTATGTTCAGCATGTGGCTTGAAATCGGGCAACAAACGGGACTAACACTGTTCTGGGTTTTGGAATTTTCCGAATCGGGCAGATATTGACATTTTCACAACACAGCAGACACTTTCCGAGTGATCGCTTGGATGAGAATTTTAAGAATTATATTATAACCTCCGAATAATTGAACCGGAAGTTTTGTCCGCTATTGGGAGGTGTTCGCTATTAGGGAGGATTATGCTATTTCAGATTTTACCTATTAGTTTAATGCAGAATTATAATATTGAACATGTACCATTGCCATCTTGCACTACGATACTGATTATTTGTGTATTATTTACTATATCTCGCTTGAACTCATATCATTTTACCTTTGCACCTTTAAATGCTAGCGTGCCTTTTCATTGCAATTATTTACCCCCCCCCCCCTCAATCTCTTTTACCGTATCTTTCTATTAGAAGCATAGTTCGCCTGCCTACGCATTTTTCTCGACTGTTCTATGATAATCTATGAGATATTTTCATTGAAAAATTACAATTGTAAATATGTCGACGGCCTCTATAAGTAGCGCTCTTCAGGGCCCTATCCCGGTTAAACCACTAAGCTGGTAGGTACGGGGGACCCTGGAGGGTGAAATGAAATGGCCTCTATAAGTTACTATCATATACTCATTATTCAAGTCTATTTTGTTGAAACTATATCAGGGTGGGATACGATACGATGGATATAATTTCGGAAAAGCTAAAATTCTGTTTTGGAGAGAAAAAATAATTATTTAGGAGCATACTAGAGGGAAAAAAACACCGTCTTAGAGCAGGTTGAAGCAGGAAAATTAAAATTTTAGCGCGACTGAAGCAAAAAAAAAAAAAAAAGAATGCCATTTTGATGCAAGATTAAGCAAAATAAAAAATCAAACTAGGAGCAAAAGTAGCAAAAAAAAAAAAAGGTGCAAGTTGACTTTTTTTTTCATGGTTATTTACTTTTCAATAAAATAAGTGATGTAACTGTCGCAGCACGAACATGCACACATTTCTGTTCATATACATTTTAAGTATATCTAGCGAAATTCAAGCTGTGACTTAGTATTGTGATACTAACTTTTTAGTGAACAGTCCGATTTGAACAAACTTTTTTTGTTCGAAAGATCTTATCAAGGATACTTCATTCCCGTATTTAAATTTCCGATTTAAACAATTTTTCGTTAAACATTGAACCGTTCAAAAAAGCTGTCACCCCTAATAACTTTTGAGTGAACAGTCCGATTTAAACAAACCTTTTTTTGTTCCAAAGATCTCGACAAGAATACTTCATTTCCGTATTTAAATTTTCAACTTGAACAATTTTTTGTTCAACATTGAACCGTTCAAACAACTTTTCCCCACCTAATAACTTTTAAGTGAACAGGCCGAATTGAATAAACTTTTTTTTGTTCGAAAGATCTCGGCGAGAACACCTCATTCCCATATTTCGCTTTTTGATTTGAACCATTTTTCGTTGAACATTAAACCGTTTAGAAAAAGACAACATTGCACCTACGGGGAAATTTAAGTTTAATGTAGATCCTGAACATAAAGGCGGATTTCCTTCAAACTAACTCTGTTAGAAAATGATTTTAATGTATGTAAAGTACTTTTCTGAACAAGCTGCAGTGAGGACTCTGCTTCCGACTCCTTGACTCTGACTCCGACTCCGCAAACATGGCAGAAATGCAGGCTCAGAAAAAAATGATCCACTCCTACCATTATAATTTTAGAGCTTTCGACTTCGACTGACGAATCTAATTTTTTAAAACCGACTCCGACACCGAATCTTCGACTCCAACTCCGCCCCTATGGTAGAAATACAGGCTCGGAAAAAAAGAACGAGTCCTACCATTAGAATTTTTGTGCCTTTGACTCTGACACGACGTATCGACTGCGACTGATGACTCCGACTTTTCAACCCTAACTCTGAATCCTTGACTCTAACTCTGAGTCACTCAGCAAACATAGCAGAAATGCAGGCTAGGAAAAAATGACTGACTCCTACTCTTGAAAGAAATAACCGCGCAGACGATTTTTTTTCTTTGTTTATTCATTTGTTTTTTTTTTATTACTATTATTATTATTATTATTTTTTTTTTTTTTGCAGAGGATTTTTTGTCTAACAAAAATTACTCATTTAAGAGAACATTTTATTATTTATTTAATCAATTATTTGTTTTTAATTATTGGTAACGGAATAAAAATGGAATTCGAGACATTTTTTAGGAACGGAGTTTTTTTTTTTTTTTTGATAAAATGTGTTTTGATTTGCTTCTTTTTTTAATTCTTTTTTTCTAAACAATTTTTCAACGGAAGAACTATAAATGTTACATTGTTTAAAAGATGCCACAACATTATTTATTTATTTACTTTTGTTTACTTTTTAAGTGCCTAGTTCATCAGATGAAATCTGCATATTTGGTTTTTAGAAATCAGCTTTATGGTGCTAAAAAGGTACGTTTGACATAATTTGTCGTGTCAGATAATTAATGCAAGAATACCATTGTCGATGTACGGAAAAGTTGGTTCGTTTAGTTCTTGACAGAACTTCTTGTTTTGTTTAACTTTATGGTTTAAAAATATCTTAAAGAACTTTTCCACTCACACAGTGTAATTTGTTGAATTGTTCAGTGTTTTATTTAATGATTAAACAACATAATGGGAAGTTCTTTTACCAAGTTTGATGTATCTAAATCCACATTATTGCTGAAGTCTTTTTTTTTATGTTTATGTTAAACAATAAAGCAGTTTCGTATTAAACACAGTGTCCGTTTCAAATTTTTATCTCAAACGTTTTCGTTAATGCACGTGGAACTTAATTCGTGAATAAAAGAGTACATTGCGAACCGATGCGGAATTACTTTGCAGATGTTACAAATATCGACAATTTTAATGGGAATTTTGTCAAATACCGCCCAGCCGATACCGAATTCAGCATCTTATTTTTTTCTCCATCTTTGTTGTATCTTTATTTGTTAGTTATAAAACACTTTGCCATTATATCACTCAGTTGTCACCAATTTATGATATTAGTCTGCATTGAAATTAAAATTGATTAGTCAAAAAAAGAAAAAGTGAAAAGCACATTTGGAACCTCGGATTGCAGTTAAGAAAGTATCTGCATGACTACACCTAGTACAAATGGTACGAATGAGTTCTCAACTTACTGCATCTCTCTCTCTCTCTCATATATAATTTTTGTTGAGTGGTAGTAAATTAGAAATTTAGGCTCAAAATCTGAATGACTGAAAAATAAGTAGAATGAAATGAACATATGACCCATCAAATCTCTAATAAAACTTTATTTTTCTAATCATTTGATTTTTTTACCATCGGCCATCGGCCGATGGAAGACGAAAAAAATCGTCCATCGGCCATCGGCCAACTTTGAATAATCGGCCAACAATCGGCATCGGCCCATCGGCCAAAAAATGCCATCGGTCGAGCCTTATTATTTAGTGTATGTTATTTTCAGTTATAATAAAGCAATAATAGTGGCAAAGTAAAAAATATCTAATTACAACATCATTGGGTGTTAATAGATCGCAATTTTTGTTAGAAGCACAAAAACAAAAAATAAAAGAATTTGAGAATTTATATTAAAAGCTACTGCGATTAATTTTTATGAACTAACGATATGATCGTAAGTTTTTTTCAAACTTTTGTCGCACATTAATCCTTGAAGGTTTGTAGCCTTTTCTTTCTAAATATTTTAACTAAAATATGTTTGAAAAGCTGAAGACAATCATATTTTATCTGGCAATTGTGAAAAATCAAATATGCAGAATGCTTCCATGTCCAGTACACAGTCGGAGGAATAACATAATTTTTGTTTTAGAAGCAAAAATTGGTAAAAAGGAAAGATGAAAAGTAATTACATCATCTAAAAGGTTTATCAAACAATGAAATTTTTAACTAAGATATTTATAAAAAAGAAAATATTTAATTAGGTCCTCACATCATACCGGATAACCCTCACATCAATTCCGGATATTCCCCACATCAATACCGGATACTTAGCCGGATATCCTGCAAAAATCTTCTGGATATCCGTATCCGGGGCGGCCAGCCGGATCGGATATCCGGAAGTACCGGATACTTAAAATATCGGCCGAATATCCGGTCCATCCCTGATTGCAATAAATACAAGTATAATTGATTGGTGAAGCAAGTCTTACAGTTTGCATTGATTCAAGTTGCGAAGAACATTGCACCGAAACAGTGGCAAGAATGAGTAAAATCAAAAGCATATCCTGTAATTTGCTATGGCAATACTGACCAAGTTTAATCACTTCAGTTCAAAAATTAAATTTTTTTTCATTTACCATAACAAAGGCGAAAAATCTTACAAAAGCTAACAGATATGTGTATGCGATTTTAGTGATGTACCGAAATTTTATTTTAATTGTTAAATTATGAAGACTATCTTGTTACAGAAATAATCAGAACTATAAATGTTGAATGCAACTTTAATGAGAGCAAAGAAAATTATGCAATGAAGGTGTTACAAAAGAAACTGACATTTTCATCCAAAACAAAATATGAACTTCTTATCTTCTCCTATGCAGAGAAAACTAAATTTATGCGCTGTATTAAAGTCTTTAAATTCCTTGGAAAATGTCATAACAGGTTAAGTTGAACGACAAGAAAAGACGCAAATCCGGCACTTAACAGTCCAAGAAATTAGCAGCCATCAGTAGCTCAAGAGCAATTTCAGGAGCAATTGGGAATTCCGGGATTTCTGTGGAGCTATTAGTGTAGCGGACTTTGTATGCGAAATACTGACAAACCTTTTGCAACACATGAGATGGGATTTCACGAAAGTTTACTTCGTTGGTTTCATTTTCAGAAAACTGTCCGGGTCCACTAAGCATAGCCTTAATCGTACCAGAGGTGAGGACGTATTCCCTTTTAATGATGAATTCATGACCATCAGCAGAAATTAGCTTCACGTACATAGCATCCGGGCCTTCACAGCCACCATATAAAGTATCTTCCTTGTTGTCGGGCATTTCTATTCGTAAGATTTGAGTTTAAGTATAAAAGATTTCTTCAATTATATTAATTTATTAAAATTACTTTTGGAATTGGTACAACAATTGTTCAGCAATTATTGTTTTTGGAGCAGTTACAGTTAGTATGGAAACAGTTTGAAATTTTTCTTTTCACCCTCCTTTCTTTTTTTTTTTTTTTTTTTCGAAAAAAGTTTCAAAGATAACCATTACTACTCATCCACTTCGTTTTTCTTATCATTTGAAAATTTTCACATTAGCTAATAGTTTTTGTACTAAAGCTATGTTTCTTCTTTCAAAAACAACTCTACAGTTAATATAACTTCAGGTTTAACTGTAACTGTTAAATTCCAGCTATTTGGACATTTAAAAAATGTTAAAAAAATATCTTATAATATTTTTAAAAATGCGTAGTTTTGATATCGTAATGAATTAAGCTGCAGGCCTTTGCAGTTTTTCAAGTTTTCTTCTTCGTGCGCAATATTTTATTGAGTATTTTGTTGTAATGTGTAACTGAAGGAGCCCATTGTTTTAAGTTGTAGATTTAGAGAAAGTATGCACCTACTTGTTAATTTTAAATTTTATTTCAAATGCATTCTTATTATTAGTCAGTTCATTTCATAACTACAAGTTTTTTGCCTCAAACGCCCTTAGTAACGCTCATACCTTTGCTCTTCTTTTTGACATTACATTTGCTGCGGCTTTTTGACAATGAAGTTATCAGTATTATTACCGATTATTCTTTAACTCAGCTGATATATGTATAACTTTTCTCTAAAAAGAGTAACCGTTTAATCCTCCCAATCTTACAACTTCAAATTTAACTCTCTCTATGGAATGCACTTCAAGCTGTTTACCTCGAATTGGATGGTGTTATGCAAAAAGGAGTTAACCCACAAAAACCTGATTTTGAGATAGTGGGCTTTAAAGTCAACAAACTCTGGCAAAAAGCATGGAGCTCTATATCAATATACCAATGATATGTTACCATGAAATGCTGATAGGGCTTAAATATTTTTGCTTAATGTAGAAAGCAACATATTTTACCATCACAGTTGGATAACTCATTTTTTTATGTTTTGTGGGTTAACTCCTTTTTGCATAACACCATCCAATTATGAGGTGAAAAAAAAAGAATCGAGGCAGACATTAAATTATGGAGGCTCTAGTTTCAATTTTAATCTAGTGAAGACGAATTATTCAAGCAATGTCTGTATTTTTGAAAAGCGAAATAAAAATATAAAATTCAAAAAAAAAAAAAAAAAAAACTTTGGAATATGTCTGTTACATTTTTTTTTTTTTTGTTTGATCAAAAAGTTTTGACATGCAGTAAATATCCCCTGACATTCTTACGATTCTGAAAAGTTTTTCAGGGTTTCAATTGTTTTCCAGCATCCTTTACTAGCGTATTTATAATATCTGTGTGCTCCTCTGCTTCATTGTAATCATCTTCAGAATGGTCCCGACTCTTTTAGTTATCTCTTTCAAGGAGGAATATTTAGTTTTATTGTTTCCCCCCTGACCAAAAAAAAAAAACTTGCAAGGTTTCACCAGATGAATGGGCACTTTAACCTTTTGGATCCGGGCTGTTTTTTGGAAATTTTTCTTTCGACCCAGATAGTACGACAGTTGAACCACAGATTTCTTTTCCATTGAAAAGAGAAGATATAAACTGTCGTACCAGACGTATGAAACCTTGAAAAAATCACCGGCTCCAAATTCTATTCATCAAATAGAAATGTTAAGATGAAAATTCTAATTGTTTTTTTACCTTTCTAAATTATTTTATTTGCATCCCATATGAGAATCAAATTTTTCTCACTTTTGAACTTTTGATGCTTATTACCCTTAGTTAGGAGACAAATAAATGAAATGTAACGAATGCAACTTTCATTACTTTATAAATGCTTTCGCACAACAAACGGTAATTCTGTTGGACTTTTGCTTTCTCCTTAAAATATTTTTTTTGGAGATAATTGCTTATCACCAGCTCAAAAGTAACTTTATTACTCATTTACAATTTAATTTAATGCATGTACAATATTTTGATTAAAAACTTTGAATATATGAAATGTGTTAGTTTATGAAAGGAAATAGTACAATAGACCTGTGGTCGCAGTGCTTGTGCTGCCTTAGGGGCCCCTTTTGACTTCATTCATTATGAAAGGAAATTAATTATAAAATTAGGTGTGCTTAAGTAATAGGGGCCTTGGTTTTAACCCCCTCCCCCCCACACTTTTTGTTTAAAACTTTCAGGTATTTTTTTATTAACTCACAATCACCCCTGAAGCAGCCCGGATCCAAAAGAGTAAATGCAGAATGAACAAAATTGCTTTGTGCGTAAACAATTATTTAATTGAAAAATCAACATTAATAACTCATGGTTAAATAGCACGGTTGCTCATGACAGAAGGTCTTGTTAAAACAATTTAGCAGTAGGTTTGTTAGAAAACGTTTAGAAGTAACTGAGATATGAGGATATAAATAAAAGCGTAAACCTAATACAATAAACATAAAATAAATTAAATGCCTTAACAGCAGTGCATAAAAAATCTGGTATTGACCCCACACTACTTCCTTTTACGTGTAAATTTCTTAGTAGTTGCCTTAAGTGTTAAAAAAAGTGCTTGGAGTGAGCAAGGTAACAATTCAAATATTTACTCCCCTAATCTGCCACGAAACAATGCAAAAAATGTTTTAAAATGGTTAATTTTCTAAATATCGCTAATTTTAATATTATTCAGTGAATTTTTTGCAAAATATCACTAATAGCGCCAAGTTGAACCCAAATTCAAAAAATAATTTTGTCGTCAAGTTGGCGTCAAACACTTGGCGACCAAAAGCTTGGCGACATATAACCAAGTGGTAGCGCAATTCATATCACTTGAGTATGCATTGAAATTAACACTGATTTACCCCAAAAAAGGGGTAGAACACCCCCTTGGGAACATTCGAATGCAACCACAAATTGAGGTGCACAACTAGACTATCCTTAGAGCCTACATACCAAACTAGAAGTCTCTATGGCATATAGTTTTTGAGTTATGCGACACACATGCATACATACAATGCACATGCATATGAACATCACGAGAAAACTCTTCGTAATTAACTCGGGGGTGGTTGAAAAGGATTTTTCGGCTGCTTATATGTCGGTAGGTACATATGCACGTGCTGACAGGTTGAAAAAACTACTGAACATTCATTCGGGGGTGAGCAAAATCAAAATTTAGACTCAAATTAGAGTGTTTTCTTTTTCTTTCGCAATCACAATACTTCCTTCACTACGTAAAAGGAAGTAAAAAAGAGTGGAGCGGATTTTTTTGTACAGTTTTGATGGAGAAGATGCAAAATTTCTGAACTTGATATGCCTATTTTAAGGTAACAGAGTATAGTGGATTAATATTCTGCTCACTTTTTACTCTTTGAAATGGTAAACTTCAAGTCAGTACTTAAATTTTGCATAGCAACAAAGTTTGAATTTTAGAAAATAGTTTTACGTATAAAATATTCAAGAAAAACTGGGTAAAGCATGAGAAATTAATCAGGATTTCCTCGAAAATAAAAAAAAAACATTATACTTATTTTAATAGCCTATCGCTAGAAAATTTTAAAATGAATCTTGAAATTACTTTTGAAATACTGATTGTATTACATTAGTCATTAATTTTTAAATATTATGCTTTTATTGTTATTTTAAGTCAATTTGATCCTTATTGCCCACAAATAAAGATTCAGTTTAAAACTATAGTGTATTGTAAGGTTTTGTGTCCAATTCTGTAACTTTTAATTTACTGGAACCAGGGACGTAGGAACCGGGGGAGCTCGGGCTCCCCCTGGAATGTTTTAGACCGGCTCAGCTCCCCGGGAAACATTCCCTTTTTATAACCTTTTGTAATATATTTTTTACCGCGAACCTGGAATCAAAAATGTGATCTTATTTCTAGGAAATTCACACAATAAGCAGCAAAGAAAGGGGGGGGGGGAGTCAAAGTGGCTCTTGTTCTCAACATCATCAAAAATCATTTAAAAGTGCATTTCTAAAGCTACAATTTAGGAAAATTGCGAAGGATGATTTTGCTACCCTAGTTCCTGCTTCTAATGTAACCAAAGATAACCTCAATTCGCTTTTAAGACTTGTATTTCAGAATTTTTATAACCTCTAAAGTCACCAAAAATCGTCAAAAGTCTTTTTCAAAAGGTACCATTTGGAAATTTTTCCGGGATAAAAGTTTCAGACTTCCTATTTCTGAACAAATATTACATTAAAAACTAAGTTCATATTAATAATGTAAAAGTGTGCTTGTCGTAGTGTTTTTAACTTTATTTTATTCAAAAAAAAAAAAAAAAAGTTTATTTGAACATGAAGGACTTTATAATTGAGCTTTAGTGTAAAGGGTGACAAAGTGTGTCTTGCCCACCCCCCTCCCAAGAAACGCCAGGCTCTGGCACTGCACCGAGCTCTCCCTGTTTTTACCAAGTTCGTACGCCCCTGACTTGAACCAAAAGTGCTTATTTTGTTATTATAAAAAAAGTTCGTGCTTTCAAGTAGTCCTAACTAACCCTTGAAAAAGCTCATTTATCCTTGAATACACCTTGAAAAAAGAAATCCAATTTTATGTACATATGATCATTGATGCCTAAAACTTTTAGGCACTAAAATGTACAATCTAGGGGGGTTTTGTGAACTAAATAGACTGTATAGTACTAAAAGTTCTCCTACCTCTTGGAAAGTATTCTTATTTTCACCATTGGGGAAAAATCTAACTCTCCCTAATGTTTCAAATTTAACCTTTTAGCTCATGCTGCGTGGACGATAAACAAAAACATTGTCATTTTGAAAAAAATTCATTTTGTGAAATATTCTCTTTTGACCATTTAAAAATATATCTTAAATGTATATCTTTTATCGATAAAAAGGGAATATATTCTTTATTCAAACTTATCCTTTTTGTTCAATGGCTCTTAAAAAGAAGTAGTATGTACTTATAATGTCTGCAAAAATTATTCATTTGATTTTATGTTACTTTTAGGCTCAAAAGAAAACTTTTGAGGAACTAAAAAAAATTAGAATGTCGTCTGGTACACCAAGGACCACTCCCAGCAATGGGACACACTTAAGTCCCCTTGAAGTTCAAGAACTGCCTGTTAATATTCCTGGAAATCATCGAGACAGAGAAAATTCAAGCAGCCGAAGACCCACTGATGATGTGTCTCCTAGCACTACTCAGTCGGCTGCAGGGAATGGTGCTGTCAATTACTCTGGTCAAGTCATGTTTAACTGGCAAGCATCACGTCTCACCGTTAAAGATCGTTTGGCATTCATATTCAATAAAGAAATATTAAGTGATGTACATTTCATCGTTGGCAAGGGTGCCCAACAGCAAAGAATACCAGCCCACAAATTCGTATTATCTGTTGGAAGTGCAGTATTTGATGCTATGTTCAATGGTGCCATGGCAACAACGTCTGATGAAATTGAACTTCCTGATGTTGAACCTGCAGCATTTTTAGCTCTTCTTAGGTTCTTGTATTCGGATGAGGTGCAGATAGGGCCAGAAACAGTTATGATGACATTGTACACTGCTAAAAAGTATGCAGTTCCTGCTCTGGAAAAAGCCTGTGTGGAATTCTTAAAGTCAAACTTGAGTAGTGATAATGCATTCATGCTCTTAACTCAAGCAAGGCTGTTTGACGAACCACAGTTAGCTGCTTTGTGCTTGGAAACAATTGATAAACACACCTCTGAAGCTTTAGCAGCTGAAGGGTTTACTGATATAGACCATGAAACTTTGTGTGTTGTACTAGAACGTGATACATTGAGAATAAGAGAAGCCAAATTATTTACTGCTATTACCAGGTTTGTTCTCAGACTTGTCTTCCTTTTATTTTCACTTTGTAAATTTTGTTTATCTTGTTTTGTGTCAGATGTGATTAATTATATAGATTGAATACGAGCAAAACAATTGATGTTGAAACTTTAAGGACTTTTTCTTGAACCTTCTAAAGCTGTCGTATTTTTCAGGGCTAAAAAAAAGCTGGCCTTTTTTTAATTTGTTTTAAACCTCTTTTAAAAAAGCTAACATGTTTTAGGAAAACTTTTCTTGTATTTTTGATACTTTATTTCAGTTAAAATAAAAATTATATTTAGTATCATTAATACAATTAAATTATTACTGAAACAACACATTGCAGGAGATATCACTGACCTCCCCCCCCCTCCCCCAGCCTATAATTGCATTTTTCAGAAATCTATGTCAAAAAATTTCTGAAACGAGCCTTCTAAACTTTCCCCATTCCTTTTACATAAAAGACAACCTAAAATTGTGCTTTTAGAACTTCAATTGCGGTTTAGCCTATAAAGTTTCGCTTATACTTTGATGGTGAAGAGAACAGAAAATTTGTAAATAATAAGATATATTTTTTCTGTCCATAACTAAGATTATAGTTATTTTAAAAAAGAATTTTTTTTATTGAATATTTTCTAGGGAACAGTCATCAGTGTTTTGCTTGATATTGCATAATAATTTTTGCACAGTTAAGTTGCAAGCACCATTTCTCAAAAGTTTGGAAATTTCAAATACATTTCCTATTTTTACTATATAAGTATCTCTTTAGCAAGAACTCAACGTTATTGATTAGGGGTAGTCCAAGAGTTTTGGAACGATTAAATTTTTTATCAACCAATTGAGATTTATTTGGAGAAAACAAATCTTTTGCCAATTTTGAGTTATATGAATTGGCTAAATCAGGCCATAAGTGCAGGAATAGCAAGAGATGTTTCTGTGGATGCCCATTGACATTCATACTGGAATTTATTGTGCCTCCACAGAAGGAAGGTGAGCTACTATCTCCACATTGACGAATTCCTGGCCAACCAAAAACTTTGAGGCTGAATTTTCAATGGAAGAGTTTTTTTTTTTTTTTTTCAGAATCAGAGAAGTTGTTTTTTCTCTCAGCACAAAAATACCGAGTCCCAGCAATTGTAGAAAAATCACCTGCTACTGCATTGAAAGATATTTCTTAATATAAATTTTCAAACTAAGCATGTGAAGTTTTTTTTTAAATCTTACTTCATGTTTCAATGTCACTTAATTTATAACAATGTCCTAGCAAAAAAATAATGACATAAATAAATGATTCAAAGTGTAATGTTTTTATTCTTATATACTATATAATTTACGATCTAATCAAAAACACAGCTCAAAATTGCTTTCTAAAACTAGGCAAACTTCCAGAGACAATTCTTATTAATCCATCTTCAAAATTAGAGTGAAATGAAATTTTTTCTTAAATATGTTGATTTCTTCATAAAATTCTATTTTGCTCTTTCATGTTAATGAATTATTTTGCATTGTCATGTTAATTGTATTGTTCTATTAAAAATGTTAACAGTAGGGGATTTAAAAAAATATTATTTCAAGTTAAAGAAATGTTTTTTATCACAGATCTTTTTACCCTGTGAATTGCTATTAATTTTATATAATATTTTTTTTTCTAGATGGGGAGAACAAGAAAGTATTCGCCAAAATCTTGCTGTTAATCCTGAAAATCTTAGAATGCTTTTGGGTCGTGCTTTACATTTAATAAGATTTCCAATAATGACTGTGGAAGAATTTGCCCAGGGACCAGCTCAAGCAAACATCTTAACAGATAAAGAAATTGTTTCTCTATTTCTGTACTTCACTGTGAATCCAAAGCCTCCTATAAATTTTCCTGACGTTCCTCGCTGTTGCATCACTGGCAAAGAACAAACTGTTTGTCGTTTCCAGCAGTCAGAAAGCAGATGGGGTTATAGTGGTACCAGTGATAGAATACGGTAAAAAAAATCAAGCTCTTGCCTTGGTTATTTTAATAAGTTGATCCTTCTAGCGGCAAGACCAAGCATACTCAAAATTGAAGCATGAGTAAACTCCGGCTTTCGCTAGGAGGGTTATAATCTTTGTCTGAGCAGTTTCAGCTGTTTGTCCGTTTGCTTAAACGATGGCAAAATGTCACAGATGTTGCTCAAGAGTTATCAATGAGTAGTATAAAACCATCATAATTTTTTTATTTAATTATGTTATTACTTATTAACTGCCTCCACACTGTTTTCTTGCACTTGGAATTTATACTGCGTTTTGCCTAGAATGTCATTACTTCTCTAGTGCAAAAATTACTGCATGAAAGCCAATAAAGTTTGGTACATGCAGGGCCCGATTAAGATATCACGGGGCCCTAGGCCAAATACTTTTTTTGGGCCCCCCATAATGAATCTTTTCAATTTTAAGCATGGGATAAAACAAATGTAGGCATTGACTACAACAATTTTAGCCATTTGGGGGCCCCTAAATTGTGGGGGCCCTAGGCCGCGGCCTAGTTGGCCTATTCAGTAATCAGGCCCTGGGTACATGCATGGACCACATGTGAATTGGTGCTGATTAGTTTTTGGCACAGATTCCTCCAATGGAGCAGAACTATCTCACATTTTCTTCACTATGTGTGAATACTATATATCAGGAAGTAAGGCGTAACATAAAACAGAAAATGGTCTAAAGGTAGAAACTAGAGAGTTCAGTCAAATTCAGACAAAAGGCCCATATGTAGACCTCAGAGGTTACAAAGGTTTAGTGACTATAGCTTAAATGAGTAGAGTATATAGCATTTGAATGTTTTTCTTAATATTATTCTCTTTACTTGTGACTACTATATCCCGAGAAGTAAAGCAACGATTTCAACTACTATTGGTTCAAAGGTAGACCTTAGGTGGTATTGGAGCCTGTTTGATTTTGGCACCAATTGCTCATGGGGGTGGTACAATTGAATGTTCGTTTTGGTTCATTTCATCTGCTCTATATCAAGACATAATGCTGTGATTTAACTGAAATTTGAAATAAAAATGAACCTACACAGAAGCAAGCACTTATTCTACTTTGTCAGCAATCCCTCTAAGGTGGACTGATTTTTGTCATTATTTCCGAGAGATATAACTAGGTTAATTTAATCAAAACTGTGAAAGATGAATTACATTGAGGTATTGTCACATATGATTGCCTCAAGAACAATTAAAAATTAATAATCAAAGTCTTTGTTAAAAGAATTGAACAGTTGTCAATAATTGTACTAGCCCATTTTTTAGCTTTGTAGAACTTTAATTAGTGGAAATCGTAATTAAAATCCAAATTAGCCTTCTTTAAGGATTATGGTGATTAAAGCATACTTGCGTGTTTGAGATTTTAGTACCAATCGGAAGAATTTTTTTTTCTGCGTATAATAGAATTAGTTTGGAACTTCTAAATTACATACAACTCAAATTAAAACCTTTTAAAAGTTTCGTGATAGCCACAACAAAATTAGTTTAGTGATACATTCATTATTTACTTCATATAAGTTATAAAAACTATCCTTTTGTTTCAACTAAAAAATTTATTAATGATTTTTTCTAAAATCATTATTCTCATGAATTTTAGGTGTATGTATGTATTATAATATGCTCCTTCCTTTTCTGAAATTTTATTCTCATGTTTTTTTTTTTTTTAATTAGGTTCATGGTTGATCGAAAAATATATGTTGTCGGATTTGGCCTTTATGGATCGATACATGGCCCTTCTGATTACACTGTGAATATTCAGGTAATTATTGGATGCATCATATCGTTAGTTTAGCGAAACAGTAGGCTCTCTTACTGTTATTCTAAATTTAAAATGTGTTACTTTTGCTCTGAGGTGACGGTATAAGCAAATTAAAACCTTATTTGAAGCTTTGAATTGTTAAAAACACATTGTGCTGGAAAGAAGAGAGGCTGAATAAAAAGCTTTATTTTTACAAAATGTTTAAATTTGTCCCATGGCAAATTGAAACATATTGTATAAAGTGAGAGCTTTAATTACATGTATAAAAATATGAAAAATTCAACTCACTTTTAAGTTTAAAGTAATTTTTGTTCTATAATAGCATACAGGCCCGACATTTCGAAATTTTCCAGGCTAAGGATATATTTGGGGAGGCTAAGAGTAAATCAGTAAAGGTAATTTACCAAAAAAGTGCTAGGCCGCTACTGCTTATATGTAAACACAACTAACAACAGCCTTAGATTTAAGCATTATAGTTTACATTCTGGGGAAGTAGCTAAAAGTTTGTTGGTTTATAAATTCTTTTGAAATTGTAATAATTACGATTGGTGGCTAAGGTACTGAGCATTTTTCTGGACTATCAATTTTAGCTGCTATATGAAAAGGACGTCCTAATCTAAAAGAATGAATGACCAAACAATAAATAAATATTTTTTATTAAAGAATTTATTTGACAGTTTAAAAGAAAGTAAAAAATTTGTTCACATTTTTGTAAAAACAGTTAAATATGATTACCTCCAAATGCTTTCAGATTGAAAAAGAATGAAGATCTGTCAGACCTAAGTTCCTCAGTCAAGCAGGTCAAAACAAAAATTCCTTTTTTTCAGAATCCTGCACACTTTCCATAATACTTTCAGTAAATGTCGGGATGGATGAAAAGATAGAGTGGAAGGGGATGAATACCCAATTTGCTCACTTCTAGCAAGATTCCTTTGTCTGTCATTATCTTTACTTAAATATTTGTTCATTTATTTTCAAATTGAAACATCTAAACTTAGAGGAAAACCAAAGCTTTATACAATATGTGGTTTATATATTTTTGAGGGAGCTCAAAATAAAGATTATTAGAAGAAATTCCCAATACTTGACCATTCTAGTTACATGAATATTAGATTGATAAGCTATTTTTAGGCAACTAAATATATTGTCTTGAAAACAGTTTATTTAACCAATCACAATAAGTTTCCATATTGTTAAATAAGGCTTATGTCTTTTGAATTATATTGCATTTCTTATCTAGATAGCGCTTGACGTCAAGTTACAGAATTTTGCAAAGAGGTACTAAGAAAACATTTACTTAAAAATTCTGAAGCCTGACGTTTAACTTTTTAATTTGTTTTCTCATCAAAATTGCTTTATTGCATACCTTCCAAGTCTTTATTTTTTTTATCTTTGAGCAGTCAAAATAGCTTATTAATTTAAAAAGAAAAAAAGTACAGAGCCAGCCTTTTGAGCTCTGCTTCTTAGTTGCTAATTATACGTACTTTAAAACAAAGTAAGATATGAAAATTTAAATTAAGGGTAAATTCCTTATTGATTTAATTAAAAATGACTTCATAAATGCCTTTTTCTTTTTGTAGATAATCCACACAGGAACAGGCAAGTTGCTTGGCTCAAATGATACTAGTTTCAGCTGTGATGGTTCTGCATCTACATTCCGTGTTATGTTTAAAACTCCTGTGGAAATTATTCCAAGCAATAACTATACAGCCTGTGCCACATTAAAGGTAAAACTTCAACAATAGTATGTGTGTGTGTGTGGTTTTTTTTTTAATTTGTGAAATGTAATGTAAAGTTATTTTGAAATAATTTTCAAACAAGCTATCTTTTTTCGAACTTCCAAATTTAAACAGAATTGTAAACATGTTTTCTGGATTTCCACAAAATGGATTCTTGTTTTTCAAAAATATACTAATCCTCTTGGCCCTTACCTCTTTCCAGACGATATCCAATTTGATCTCTGGAGTTCAGTATTAACTTGGAACGGTTATGGAGTTAGGAGGGTTAACAACTTGTCGTCTGCAATACAGCATCAACTTGTTTATTCCATCCATGGACCACAGTTTCGTGTATTTTGGCACTTGTCAGCATGGAATAAGAATTAAATGAGCTGGAGGCATAAATCCTCTTGTAGAGCAAAGTGAGCAAAAAAAAAAAAAAAAAAAACTGGTAGGGCTTACTTAGCGCTTTAAACTTGTCATCTCTTTTTTGTATGTGTGTGCTAGGCCGTTATTAAATTACTTAAAATGGGGTAAGTGTTACATCAAGGAGTGAATGTCTCAAATATTGAGACCTTGAAACCTAATAATTAAGCGAATATTGAAGTACGGTTGCTTGAATCCTTCATGTAATTACCATTTTAGCACTTGATTTCCCAGAAATGAAATTTTAATGGGTACATGTTTTCCTTTCAAAAAGCCTCATAACTCAATAAAATATTCACATTTGACAATATGAAATGATTATCGTGACGTGTAAATTTAGTGAGGGAAAACTAATTTGCCAGACTGGTACGCAGTGTTATAAATAAGAGATTGATAGCCGTATTTTGAAACCAAACATTTTGATTTGATGTCCAAATTCCTAACCCTAGGTGCCTAATTTACTGCCTAAAGCTTTAGACATTATAGAAGCTCTTTTTTCCAAAGTGTTCGTGATAAGCCCAAAGAAAACTTTGAAATGCAACAAATTTGTCACCCCCCCCCCCATTATATGTTTTACAAATATGCTATTGGCAATATGTAACATATAGACAGTGTGGTTAATGAATACAGTCGACGCTCGATATGACAACCGTCTCCGTCCTACGGAAAACGGTCTTTATATTGAATGGTTACTATAAGAGGTAGAACATAGAGTATATTGGGATACAGTTGGGGGTTTTTCTCACCGGTCGTAATATTAGGATGGTCTTTATAACAAGCGGTCGTTATAACGAGCGTCGACTATATATATATTTTAATATTTGGATACTTATTATTGCTCATTAAAAATAGCACCTAGGTTCTATGTTTTAACACCTTGAAAGTAGGCGCCATCATGATGCCTAGATTTAAATTCTTATTTCTAACACCACCAGTAGCGTAGCAGGAAAGTCCTCAAAGGGGGTGCTCAACTTTAAAATTCTCAACTTTGATTATTTGGAAATGTAAACAGAAGCATCCAGAATTTGATTTCAGTTTAATATAGACAGCCATAAGTACAGAAAATTGATTAGATGATGAAAAAATATCTTAAATAGAATTACATAACTTCAGTTTTCATTATTTGAGTTAAATTTGGAGCTTTAAGGAGAGGGGGGGGGGAGGATTCCAGACCCGGGGTCCACCACCTTTTTCATGCCACTGAACACCACTAATACAGAACGAGATACAGTGCTGGATACTGTGTTAGTAATGTGCGACAACATTGACAGGGAAACATCCCCGTCAATGTTGTTGAACTCATATAGTTAAAGATAAAACTTCAACTGTGTGCTTGAAACCATTTTAATGGTTTTAATGACATCTGATTTATCTGTTTATAGTTATTTATTTGTGTTTCTCATCTTTTACTCTTTGTTTAATTAAATTCAGGGACCAGATTCACATTATGGAACAAAGGGATTAAGGAAAATAACTTTAGATTGCCCTAGCGGAGGAAAAGTCACTTTCCTTTATACTTATGCTGCAGGAAACAACAATGGAACTTCAGTTGAAGATGGCCAAATCCCAGAAATAATATTTTATACTTGATTCCTCTGTTCATCCTATTCAATTCCCCGTATGCAATCAATTGATGTTATTACTTAATAAATCTACAAAATAAAAGTCACATATGTTCTGCTGATATTAACAGTAGAACTCATTTTAAGAACTCTTGGAGAACATTGGAAAACTTATAAAATAAACCATTGTAAAATGTGAAAACATGAAGACTAAAATAGTATCTGTTAATTATGTTTTCAGTTATTTTAAGTGTTCTACTCTCACAAAAATGGTGTGCTGTACTTGGGTATCAAGATGCCCATCACTGAAATGGCAGGACTTTTAAGAGGAAATTATAGTTCTTGGAAAATCAGGGTATTATGTCAAAACCAAGAGGAATCGGGGGAACTAAAAAAAGCATAAAATTCAAATCCTCAAAGAGTTGAAAAATATATGCATAAACTTGAATTGTTTTGTAGTTATATTTAAATATTTTTTTGCATAAAATGTAAACATTATTTTACTTTAAAAAATAACTGATAAATGCCAAAAATCTTCCCATTAAATATTTGTGCTGGGAAACAAAAGTTTGCAGGTTTTTGGTAGTGTGAATAAATTGCGTAAAACTGAATTGTAAAACTCATTCAAAAAAAAGATATACAACGCTTTGCTCAAAAAAATATATGCAACACTTTATTTAACTTTGCAACAACTAATTCTTGAATATTTTTATGATTTTGATTTTTTCACAATTGTAAGAATTTTTCTACTAAATGCACCTTGATAATGTGAAATTGTAGACTGTTGTAAAGTTAATTTTTTATTTAAAAAAAGTATAAATTATTTCATTTCTAATAAATAATAACATTAAAAAGTAAACTTACTTTTGTTCCCCAATAGGACTTATGTGTTTATTGTTTTTAAACAAAGGAAATTTAGTTTTTTAAATTTTGCTTTAAATAATTAGTTGTTTGTAAAACACACTAGTCAATAATTTTTTAATTAAATCAGAAAATATATAAATTCAAAGTCATATAATGATTTTTGCCTTATTGCATCAAGGGCGGATCCAGAAATGTTCCAAGGGAGGGGCGATTGGTTTTTTTTTTTCCTACTTGCCCATTTTTTTCGCCATGCATCCTTGTCAACACATGTTGATTACAAATATTTTGGTCTTTCATTTGGAAAAATTTCTAGATCATAGCCCGGAATTCCCACCCTTACCCTTATTGTCATCAAAGATCAACTAAAATTGCCTTGTTTGATCTTCAAAATTCAAAAAATGTTGGAAAAGAGTTCCTCAAGGGAGGGGCGATCGCCCCTCCCTTGTATCCACCCTTGTATTGCATTATTGGAATATACAGAGCATGAAAATGTTTATGGACAATATTCATGATTTTGTTTTCGAAATTTTAATTTCATGTTTTTAATATAAAAATATTGAAAAAAAAATTTTTTTGGGGGGTGGTTGGGAGTTCAAAATGGTATTTTTAATCCCTATTAAAAAAAAATACATGTTTTGAAGAATTTTGATGTTTGAGACATTTATGTTTTATTATATAGGCGTGCTTATACAACAATCGGTTTGTTACTATCCCCAGGCATTACAGAAAATTTTGCCTGTCCCATCTTCTACTTATTTTATATCTTTTTATACCTCCCCCTTCCAATTGTTGATTGTCAACCTTGTTTCCTTAATCTGAGATGTGAATTCATTTAAATATATGTAAATATCAATAAATCTTTAATTATATATTCTTTTTACTTATTGTATGTGCTTAGTTGAAATTTTTTTCATTATTGATTCATTAAATATATATAATTCTAAATAAAGATTCTTGTTTGCAAACTTCTGGAGGAAAGTTATTCTTACAAATTTGTAAAATAGCTTTAAATATATGTTTGCTAAATTTCTAATAAGTGCAATTTTTAAATATATTTTAGATTGAAAAGTATCAGGAAAATATTTATGTACTGAATATCTGCTTGTGATATATGTTTTTAGTTATTGAATTATTCCAGGATGATATAGACCCTAGTTTACCTTTTAAAATTTGTAATTAATGATAATTATATTGGGAAAAACATTTCAATATGGATAGTGGGAAACAAAGAAAATGTATTGACAGGTAAGTATTTGGGACCAGCTACTTGTACACAGTGTGCCACAAGTGTTTGTAAATTGATGGTTTGTGAAAATGATTGTTCCTGTTTACTTTTCTTTATAAATCTTCAAAATTATAAAACTATGCGTCGTAAAAAAAAAATAGATTTAACTATTTAGAATAAAGTCATTCCAAAGAAGTTTTAATAATGTAAGAAAATAAAGTGCATAATGTTATGTTTTCAATAACTTGATAGATTTTTTTTTAAGTGGCTGCCTATGCATTTGCTTGTATTGTCTGATACTCATTAAGAACTTGTGTTTTATGTTATACCCAGCATCCTATTACAAATAAATGAAGTGTGTGAATGTAAGTGATAGCATTTTATTCCAATAAAATGCAAGAAAACATGGAAAATAAAAGGTGCTATTGTGCAATAAATGTTACTTTTAAAGTAATTAAATCTGTATCATTCATTTTAGATCTGTTTACATAGATGGTTTTGTGTAAAATAAATTTTTTTTCAGCTCAAATTTTCTAAAAGAACCTATGAAAATAGCTGAAAACATTTAAACATTCAGCTAATATAAAAAGCAAAACCGGTACATGATTTCTTTTTGTTTTAAAAACTATTCAATTCTTCCTTGTAATAATTATTTACTTTATCCTAAAAGCAAATTTTGCGAATGAAACATCCTTTTTTCTATATTTTTTATTGGCTCCAGAACCAGTATACAGGAATAATAACTGCCATCTTCAAACATGCAAAAACATTGATATCGCATGTCTAGTCTGAATTACACACTTCTTGGTTGACAACATAAAAATGCTGTTTCAAGAAATTATTTTATGAACATAAAATTTATTTTCAATGATTTTTAAACAAAATAAAAATGTTACATAAATATGAAATTATGAACAGCAATAATCATAAAATTATATGCTAAACAAGAAATCTTTATCTTAATCTATGTTACATAAGGATTGTATACAAAAAATTTCAGGAAGTTAATCTATCAAATCTTAGAAAAAGTTGTATGTAAAAGATGGTAAACATAGTCATATAATTTGTAGGAGTACTTACAGCATTTATGAACTTTAACTGAATTGTTTGCAATTAATTTGCAAGCTTAAATATTTTTTGTAAAATAACCAGTAAACAAATCACATTATAATATAAATTTTTACATTAATTAACATCATCAGTGAAGTAAATATTACAAATTTAGTGTAAACAGGTAAATATCCTGAAAATTATTTTCAGCTTTGTTCAATAATTGTATTTACAATATCTGCAAACTTCTTTAAAGCCTCAAATTCGGTAATTTCTTTCCTTTCTGATCTTTGTTTAATACAAGCAGCAAACTGTGGATCCAAAGGTATGGCACCTATATGAATAAATTATATACTAAATTTTAGTAATGGTTTTAAAAAGAAAGATTTAAAATGAAATTATACATTAAAGACAAGATACCTAAAAAATTTAGACCCGCTTCTTTAGCCAAAGCTTCTCCTCCACCACGTGAGAAAATTGCCGAACATTCCTAGGGTGGAAATTCACACATACATACTAATTATATCCACAAAATAAAATTGATATTTTAGGATCATTCCATGAGTTTTTTAGAAAAAATTCAAGCAATATTTTAAAAAATAAAATATTAATTTTGAGAAAAACAGAGCAATATTTTGAAAGCTTGACAATGTAAAACAATAATAGAATCTCGTTTAGAAAATTTTAAGTTAGGTTTCAAAAAAAAAGAGAAGCAACTTGACTTAATTGTCTTTTAATAAAGCTCAAAAACGAAAAAAATCACTACATAGCTGATGTAAAAAGATGACAATATAAGAGTATAGCGTAATTGGAGGTATAAAAAATGTCAAATAGAAGAACTTATTTTATATGAAATAGTTTTATGGTTGTAGTTCAATGAAGCTAGGATGAATAATATTAATATTTGCCAATATGATTGTTTGAAGTGAGGATACATTAAAAAATATAGGAATATTTCTCTGATTTTGGACAATTTTTGCAAATTTCACTTTTTTTTTCCAGAATTTTAGAATTCCTGAATTTTCTGGCTCAAATCTGAGCCTGAATAGCTGTAAGCAAGTGAAATTCTGAGTAGTTCATGCTGAGAAAATCACAGAAAAAGATAAAAATAGCTTTAAAAGAAATTTGGAATATTTTTTCTAATTTTTGTGATGATTGTTTCATGTTATCCAAATTTCACCTCATCAGATAACTTATTAAATGTGTTTCCTTATGGGACCAAATTTGTATTTTATGGTTAGTGATACTTCATATCAAGCAATGTTGCATTAAAGAGATTCATTCAACTGATGCTACCAATTTTTATATAAAATCACATTTGCAATTTAATCACAGTTCGTAAAGGTTAACCGTAAAAATGATAACATATTAGACACTAACTTTCTAATATATCCCAGATCTTAAACGTTGTGCAGTAAATTTTTAATTAAGATTAAGAGACATTTACCTTGCAATTTGGGCAGACAAAACCACTCATATTTTCAATTATTCCTATGACAGGCAATGCAGCTTTCTTACAAAATGTGATTTCTCGTAACACATCACTTATTGCCACCATCTGTAAGAACAATACAGAATATACTTGTATACATACACTTGAAGAAAAATAAATATGTGAAAACCAATATGGTTTAAGGTTATAAAATTAACATAAAACAATTAAATTAAAAGTCTCTTTAGCCTTAGCTATATATAACAAAAATGTATTAATTTGAATAAAAAGAAAAGTATAAAATTGAAAAACATAAACTGAACAATATGGGTAAGAATGTGGATAAAAATTTATTCAACATCATTCAATGTGATGTTAGTAATAATTTTGTTAGCTATGGACAGACACAAGAGGTCATGAGCAAAGTGAGAAATTGTTAATGGGATTTGGTTCACTTACAGCAGTGGTGCCTAACTTTGGACCTGCAGGCATCATATTATTTGATTCATTTAGAACCAAAACCAGTTACATCCATTTCTCAAAATCCATAGTTCCAAAGGCAGAACTACAGATCTAAAGGGTTTTTATTTGAAACCCTTACTTAATGTTCACTTTCTGTTATTATCTAATGGTTCTTGATCTATTACCTTTAAGCCATTTGTAAAGGAGCTTTTAAACTTATGTTATAAACTTAACGGGTTTTGATCCTAAGCGACTTATTTATAACTAATCATGTAAGTTCTTATTTATAACTAGATATGGTCCATGGGCCGTATTTAGTTATAAATACTAAGCATAATTATTATTTATTTGTTTTTTTTTAGTTGGCAACGGATTAAAAATGAAATTTTAGAAATTTTGTTTTTACCCAAAAGAAAAAGCTACAAAGTGTTTTTTTTATGAAATTTATTCATTTTGAGATGCTTTCTATTTTTAAATACTTAAAAAAAAATCATTGAAGAATTTTTCATGAAAAAATATATTAGTTGCATTACTTGGAAGGTGCTACTACTTTATTTGTTCCTTAATTTATTTTTTACCCATCTATTTCATCAGATGAACAAGGCATATTTTGAAGAAAATAAATACCTTTGTGCGATAGATGTGAAGTTTAAATCCAACGTTAACGATGCACAAATATACAGGTATACTGCAGACACGTGTTTCGGGGCTACAAGGAGCCCCTTTTTCAATGCAAGAAGTGTGAGCTTTAGGATGAAGAATCATCCGATAAAAGACATATTTTGTTTTTAGAAATCAATTTTAAATACTAAAAATGTATGTTTGACATAGATTGTAGTCTGAACTAACAAAAAGAATATTGATCTGAGGTTAGAATATTGATATATGGGAAAGTAGGCTCGTTTAGTTTTGGACGAAACTTCTTATTTTATGCTCAACGCATATTTTAGTCTGTACAGCATTTCTTAAAATGCATCCGAATAATAGTTAGTGATTTGTACAAGAATTAACTCGAGTTTTCAACATTAGTAAAAAAAATTTTATTTGTAATATATTACGGAAAAACAGCAGTTCAGATTAAAAGTTAAAGCAAGGCTAGAATGTCAGGTGAACAAAGAGAAAATGACGCGAGTATTGTAGCAAAGTAAATGTAACGATAAAAAAATTAAGAAGCTGAAGCATAACAAATGAGAATGCAAAAGGTGATCAATCATAGGGGAACTAGTAAGTTATCTCGTATCAAGTTGTAAACCCATGTATAACGTTGCCTTTTTCAACTTGCCAAGTTTACAGAAAGGCTCAAAAATAGCAATAAATACTAGTGTCCAAGTAATCTAAATGAAAAGCAGGTTCTTATATGTGATCTTGCAAAAAATATGGAATTACTGTAGCAGAAGTGCAATTTAAAAAAATTCTTAGAAAAGGTGAAACTATTGGTGAACAATTCTTAGAATTAAAAATTTTTGTAAAGAGAATTGCATTGTTTAGCAGTTATCAGGAAAAAGATGTTATGCTAGTTCATTTTAAAACATAAATAAACAGGAGAAAAAGAAAAAAACCTAAATTTTGTAAAGCAATAAAAAAACATTTATTTGTGTTGTAAATTTGTTAATAAAAGTGCTAATTATGGTACAGAGTACCAGTACTTACTTATTAATAAATATTTACACAAGTACATGTTCAAGATATTAAACACATCTATTTCTAAAATGTTCTTTCTTTTCAGCAACGTTCATCACAATTGTGCTCGTAACATGTTATATTTTGAATAAATATCCATTTCTAATACAATATAAGCAATAATAAGAATTCTTCTACTAGAAAAAATAATTTAGGAACAAAAACAGCACAATACAATTGTTTTTACAATAATATCTGCCTAAACTTTACAAATCTTGAGAATAGAATTCCATGTAAATTTTCTAGGTTGCAAATACGTTATGTTTATCACAGTAGAGTAATTTAATTTTAAAAACTAATTGATGTGATTAATAGTTAGTTTTCTTGTCTGATGTACAACACACAAGTTTTGTTTTACAAATTTCGGGAAAACTAAGTAAATGATTAGTAAACATTAAAAATTCTTGCTGTATAGAGAAAAAGTCTGAATGTTACATGCAAAAATATTACGTTCGTCACAGAATAGTAAATCAATCGAAAAAGGTAATAAATGTGATTTATTATTTGTTTTCTCATGTGGATTACTACTTACAATTTTTTTTACTAAAATACAGAAAAATAACAACTAAAAAATGCTTAAACATTTTAAATTCATATTATGTAATAGAAAAGAATATCTGAATGTTACTTTCGTCATGATGAAATGATTCTTTTGCTACAGCTGCAATATTAGAGTGTTGCAATATTGCTTAACATAGGTACATCCTTAAGACTTACCTGAGGAGTCGTAACTAAAACTGCAGCTACATTTGCATGTTTTTTCAAATTTTCTGCTAATGTAATGTGTTCATCAGAAGTACCAGGTGGCATATCAATCACTAAATAATCAATTGACTGCCAATGAACATCATTCAAAAATTGCTTTATCATTGCTAAAAACGGAAAAATCAAACTTTAATTTGTTTTCCAAAAAACATGTATTTTCTTGAATATTTTTCATGAAAATAGAAAATATCTTATTGATATTTAACAAGGATTTTAAATATGGTATTAAACCTTGACAATAAGGATCAATCTACCCTCCTCCTTCCCACACACACAGAACCTTCCTTCAGCATCTTTAAATTATGCTGCAACATTATTTGACAGTGGAGAAATAAGCCGAGATCAAGAGAAAGACGTGATTCCCAGTCCAGTGGGATGTCCCATTTTGGATGTAATTAGGCACTTCAATTTAGAAATAGGATTAGTTTATTAAGTCCATGCATATGTGAAGCATTTTTTCAATTTACAGCATAATTTCTGTATATTGTTAAATATTCTCAATTTTACGAGCCAAGCAGCGCAAAGTAGTACATTTATTTAAATCGAACATTTCATCCAATAAAAGCTTACAAACACAGTTAGTGACCTCCTCTAATTCTATAAGTAGATAGCCTGTAAGTGTAACATTTTACCTGCTAACTGATTTTTTCTTATCTGCATTCTAACATCATCGTCAAGAAAAATCATAAAGACATAAAGCCTAGTCAAACACCCAAGCATCAGATATTATTTTTCACAACAATAAGATAACTACAATTCAAACAACTTATTTTATTTAACCATTTATACAAATACAAATGCAACGACCAGCAACAGGCTCTGGACCTAACTCGGCTAGTCATAGTCAAATTATTAGGATTTGTGTACTTTAATACAATCTGAGGAAGAAGACTAACATACTCTAAAGCTTTTAGTGTATAATAGCATTTTACATACAGTGAACTCTCACTTATGCGCTGGCCCAAGGGACCAACAGAAAAAGGTGCATAAGGGCGATTCTCTGTAAACTCGTCATTTTTCACACGAAATCTGTCTGGGCACGGTTTTTTGAAATGTTCGTATAATTATAATAATATTGCTCAGAAAATGAATCTATTAATTTGGTTTGAAAGAGGGCCAATTGAAGTTCGTGTTTTTCTGATAAATCATGATAGGGGGTAAGTCCCCCGCCTAGTATAACAAGGCAGGGGACTGTGCCAGGTGACTGTGTTTTTGCTCTTTGTTGCGTAATATCTGCAAAACTATTGAAACATAATTAGTTACACGACTACCTATAAATTTAGGCATAAATCGTGGACATAATAACTAATATGTTTTATAATTTAATTAATTAACATTAAAAAAATCACTTCCCAGAGGACTTTTTGCAACGACCCTGATGCAAACTTTCATCACAAATGTGGCTCTCAAACAAAGCAAAGTAACGTTTCAACACCGTTCTCGGCAATTTCGGCAAATTCACACTGATTACTTTAAACTTCATACCAAAAAGAATTTGCAAAACTTATAGATTTTTCGTATTACAGCTTTGAATTTGTTGCAGGGGACTGTTTGAAAAAACTCCGGACAGAATTTACATGGCAATTTTAAGTTTTAGAAAAACGTAATTATACCTTATTTCATAAGAAAAAAATAGCTTCACTATCCTATTTTTAGATATTAATTGCCAAATTTATGTAGTGTTAATAGGTTTTTTGAAATACTATCTTTAGCAGTTAGACTATGGGATTGGGACAGCCAGGAGACTGTGTTTTTGGCGCTTAGATAATTTCTAGAAAAAAAAATTAAATTGTTATCACTCCAAATACAATTGGGCCACAAAGTATTAATGCTTTACTTGTATTAAGAGCGATAATTACTTTATTACACTTTATCATTTTTGAAATACTCAGTCCGGACAGCCATTTACCAGTTTACAGAGAATCGCCCATAAGTGAGAGAGACGCATAAGTGAACAAGCCTATTTAAAGGACTAAAACGCAACATAGGCTCTAATGAGAGAATGATTAAGAATGTTTACAAAGAAAAGGGACAATATTACTACGGTTTGACAATTACTGTAACGTAACTACAATGATAATGAGAAAAAAAAAATTGTAACATACCTAATTACAAAATTCTCCGTTTAAAACGATCCATAATAGATAATTGTCCCTCTCTGAATTCTAGTTCATGGAGAAAAAATGCCTTCCGTGAGGAGTAAAGGCAAAAGATTAAAGAGGAAAGTGAAGAAAAATGCTTATTTTTTAAAGAAAGTAAATTATATTTTTGACATTTTACTGAAAATTTGGCGCATAAGTGAAATATTTATCTTTAGAGCGACGTATAAACGAATGATACTATCGTTATTTTGCTATGGAATGTGCTGGGACCATTCAAAATTGTCATGTAAGTGAAAAAGGCACATGAATGAGGGGGTGCATAAGTGAGAATTCACTGTATGTATTACAATAATACACACAAAAATACAAACATTTTTTTAAAATAATGACTTAAGTGGTTACTTAGCTACTACAGCAAAAATCTTTTAGAAAGTAATGAATTTTAATAGTTGAGCTGTGGAAAAAATTACTAATTTCAGGCAGGAGCTCAACCACTTGAAGTAGAAAAGGCATGTGGAGTGAGTTTCTGGTAAGAGTACAGACCTCTCTCTCTTGATGCTTTTAAAACAAAGAACTCTTTCTTCTTGTGATTTGGAATTTATCTTTCAGAACCCTTTAAATTTACCTTCTAAACCCTGAGAAATAACTTGTTTGGGTCCTAAATTTTTTTCCTGGCTCCTATGAAATTAGTTTTTGTTAGTCGTTGAATTTTGGATTTACCTTTTGGGTTACCTTTGAGACTTTCCCTTTACTTTTGAAATTACTTTGTTAGTAAATAAGCCAGTGAAATGCGCAATTTAGTCAATCAACATTTTTTGATGGGTCTATTTTGAGTAATTCAAATTTGTGAAACCTGTATATTGATCCGAATTCCCTCTTAATGGACTTGTAGATGTATGTATGTAGTGTATGTTTAAAAGTCTTTCTGACTTCATTTATTTCAACGTTTTCATATAGTTTTAACCCTTTAAGCGGTTTGCCCGTACGGTATACGTGCTACCCGAAATTGGCTTCATCTGGTTTGCCCGTACGGCGTACGGGCATCGATATTTTCAGATTTCCTTTTCTGGTTTTCCCAAACTGTTCGGAAAATTGTAAACCTCAAAATTCACAGTAAGTGTGAGAGAAATTTTTGCATAATTTGTAAACCATTCATTACTGCATGCAGAATGTACTTGAAAAAAGCAAATATTTCGGGATTTTGTAACCAAAATTGTAAAATAAAAAATATTGTAAAAGCATTGAAAATGAAAAAAAAAAAAATAATAAATAAAAAATTCTTTGTATTCTTATTCTGTTAAGTATGGTACTTAACTATATGCAATAAAAAAATATGCCTTTTTTGGAAGCATTTCTGGTAAAATAATTGACCGCTTAAAGGGTTAAACTAATGATGGCTTTTTTTTTTTCAAGGGGAAAATTGCTAGCTTGAACTTTATATTTATTGCATAAGTAAACTTGCAATTTTATTTTCTGTCTGTTATTTTCAATTTTAAAACATTATAATAATACCATTTTTCTTGGGCCCTCTCCACACAACAGCATCATTTCTGCTACTTAAAAGAAAACCTATTGACATAACAGCAAATGTTTGACTTTTATCAGTATAAACAGGTGTCCATCTAAACAAATAGAAAAGAAAAAAGAAAATTATCTTAACTGATTAACTAGTCAATAAAATTATCAGCAGACTCCAAATTGAAAAATTACCCTTCAGAGCACTGGTGAACTTCTTTGTCTTCCAAGTTCAATAAATAAGGAATAGAAGGACCACATAAATCAATATCTAATAGGCCAACCTGTATTTAAAAAAACAACACTATGTTACTTTTTAGCATCATACCAGATACACTGCGAAGTTTTTTTCCAAACTCACAAATGAATGCACATTTTAACAACTATGTAGCAATTATCAAGCTAATATGTTGCAGAGAGAAGTCAGAACATGAATAACGTGGTTATGGTACAATATCTTCGCACACTGCATGGCTCAGAATTTGGATGTAGAACTTCTAAATTAAAAAAAAAAAATACGACCATTTTAAGAGAAAAAAAGAACACAACAGGTAGACTAAAAAGGTTTAGAAGCCAATCGATTACAATTTTACAGTTACAGTGGAACCTCATTAACTCCACGCCACAAGGGACTACGAAAATATGTTGAGTTAAATAGGTGTCAACTTAGCAAGGTTCTATAATTTTAACTCTTAAAGTGTTTTCTGTATAGCTTATTTACTAGGGTTTACTATTCGTGTTATAAAAATTAATTCCAGTAAATATTTTTTTCTTTCTTCTTTTTTTCCAAAGTACATAACAAAATAAATAGAGCAATTTAAAATTCCTTATTAGGAATAAAGTAATAATTTTTAGATACATGAGTTCCTTGTTGGTCAGGTCTAAAGAGAAAAATTCTGCTCACACTGCTTAGAAAAACATGTGTCGTGTTACCTTGTTTCTTATGGGGATTATCCTGGGTGCATTGTTCTAATCCCTTCCTAGAAATGGGACCGCACTAACAGCAAAGTATGGTGACAGACTCCTCTAGGTACAAGGGAAAATTCTCTAAAAGAGTATTTTTCCAGAAAAGAATCAATTGACTGACTCAGAAACCACAAAATACTGGGTAGAAAATTTCAGCAGAAAAGAATGGATTAAAATAGTTAGTGGATGTCAACTTATAGCAGTTCCTGTAAATGTATGTCAAGTTAGAAAGGTTTTCACCCATTGAAATTAAAATTAAACCAACTAATAGAAACATAAATGTCGACTTACTGAACAGTCGAGTTACCAATAAACAGTATTAAAGTATTCCTAAAAAATGCACAGTTGAAACTTCATTGAAATAATATTATCATAAGGCTCATACATTTCATCATTTCATTTTATTAACAAAGTCATAATTTCCTTAAAGGATTTTAAAGAGAAATCGGCAAAACTTCTAAGATTGGTAAAATTTAGAATACGTAATTGCCAAGGGATGTCAAACCTTAAAATTCGAATCTCTAAGTGATAGTGCTAGATGGGCAGCGACAGACGACTTTCCAACTCCTCCTTTTCCAGACAATACAAGAATTATTTTCTTTACATCTGCAATAAATAAATAAGTAAATAAATCGAAATAGCTCTGAATGAATTTTTTACATAAAACACAGATTTTTTTTGAAGTGTTGCACACAGAATGGATTCCCTGGGAGGTGGCAGATGGGTTAAAAGTGTTGGGAAAATCTGAATTACATGAAGTGAATAACACATTCAGTAGAATAAATAGAACTAAAAGATGTTTATTAGTGGGTCAGGTTATAAAATTAATTTTATATTTTTAAAATTTTAACGAAAACATTGGTGCTTCTAAACTTTACTTCAGAGAGGAATAAACTAGTAAATTTTGCTGGCATAGTGTACCAGTATTTGAACAAATCCCAGTTTTTAGATCAAATCAAAAAAAGTTCACGATTTAAAAGACAGGAAATTTCAGGACTTTTAAACTATTTCACACACCGAAACTAAAACGGATTAATTACAACCTTTTAAACCCATGCTGTATTTTTATAGTTCACCATGTGAATGAGAAAAATTGTTTATTTACAAACAGCGCGAAACAGCTGCTGATTCCATTCTTTCGTTAATCTGGGAAATTGTCATTCATTCTTTTTTTTTCATAACTCTATGAATGTAAAAGCATCTCCAATCATACATTAAAAAAAAGGGAGAAAATAATTAATATTTTTCTCTTCTATCGAATAAATTTTCAATTGAGTAAATTTATTAACATGCTCTTTTCTATCAGTAGTTGTTACTCCACGTTCTTTATCAACTTCCATTCATCAACAAGATCGTGCTGTTGATCAAAAGTTCCAAGTTACGTAAGTGAACAATTAATTTTAACAAAAAAGAGTTCACATTTTTTGGTAAAATGAAACTTGCCGACAGATTACATAAAATTGCAGTTACCGGTCTGATGGGTTTAACAGCCGTAGGGGCCATTACATTTGGCTATCAAATAGTACAATATTTTACGACTATGCCTGCTCGACGCAAAATTCGTGAAAATCAAGCCAAAGCTACCGAAAATTCAGGTGAACTGCTTACCAATTCATCTTAGTTAAAGGTAATAAATATTTTTTGCTTTTTGGAATGTAAGTGCAATGCACAAAAAAATCTAATTTTTGAAGACTGTTCAAATAATTTTTTGCGCTTGAGCAATGTGGAAGTGCTGAGGGCATGCTCGTCATTTAATTTTTTCTGGGGGAGGGGGGGACGATGGGAATCGTCTCCTTCTCTAAATGAGGAGCTTAGGTGCAAAAATTAACCTTTAGTATTATTTTCTGTTGAGAACATAGGCGGCTTCTATGGTGGATGACAACATTTCTTACTTTCAAAAGGAAAGAGGCATTACCCCTCCACTTTTCTAGATTTAAAGTCATGAATCGATCAAAAATGTAATATTATTCAGTTCACATGTTAAAAGAAAGAATTGACTTAATAAGTGTGTGCTTTACATTTTCCCATGTTAATTCACAAAAATTACAATGTTACTTTGACTTGTAAGGAGGGAGTCAGCTCTGCATTATCTGTTCCAGTTTTTGAAGCTTTGAAGCCATGTCATGAATTTGTTTTGGAGAAGCTTGATTAATGACGCTAAATGAACTGTCTTTTGACAATTTCAGATTCAGTCTTGTGTGAATATTCACAAGGGCTCCATTGGCAGTTAGTTAATTAAGCTATTATCCCATATAAATCGTAGTTATTTTGATGTGTCCCTCGATTTGGAAATTGTACATACTAGAAATGAAAACTGGTGAAGAGTATCTCAAATTCTTGTGAAAAAAGACTAATCTTAGCTAAAAAGAAAAAAAGTCGTTATCACTTTTTTTGTGCTTGTTAAGTACAGATAACATTTTTAGTTGCTGCACATCTTTATTTTAGTCAGCTGAAAATTTGTTAATAATAATTAGCATTAATGAACAAATTTATTCTAGGCTTTCAAAGTCTTTCTTTTAAACATAATTGCTGGCTCTACAGTGACTCATGTACTCAGAAAAAAATTCATTTATTGATTTGATGAAATTTTTGTGAGTACATGAGAAAAGAATTAAAAAACTTGCTTTCAACTTACGCTTGTCACACGTCCCGGTTTGGCTAGTGTAAGACTTGGGTGTCCTGGTTGAACATTCCAGGAATCTAGCAAGCTTACTTTAACTCCACTAAAATATTTCCTTCTGATAATGATTCTATGTCTGCTAGGAAGGGGGCAGATTATATCCTCCATAAAGATGAATGATCTATATGAAGTATGTCTTATAAGAATTTGAGTATATAGAAATATGAGTTCTTAGCTATGCATGTGCTATATTTTCATAGAGAGTTTTGTTCCCTTGAAAAAATTCTTGTTGACTCAAATCTCTTAAATCCAGTTTCAAGATGTTCCCAAAAAAAAAAAAAAAAAACAGCTAAATACACTCTTTGAACTTATTTTTTATGGAGCTAAGCCACTAACAGTTGATTAATAACTTTTTGTTTTAAAAAAGTTAATATCTGAAGGCAGGGGTGAAGTCCCCCCCCCCCCCACCCGTATTCTCAAGAACAATTCTGCACCGCCAAAATGTACA